>QEOT01009416.1:393969-408533 GCA_003123785.1 Pterocarya stenoptera
ATAGAATCATCCATCGCCATCAGCTTAATCGGTAAGTCGAGTTCCTGTTGCTAACTGGGGGAGGCTTTTTCTGCTATGCCCATTATAATAAATAAGCAATCTCTCTTACTTGTTCTCTGCTTGAGCAAGAGATCTCTCCGACTCTGTCAAATTTTCAATGCCTTTTCTGGGTACCTGCAGCAAGAAGTCAATCTCTTTTTTTCCGTCTACATTTTTTTGGGTGCTTATGCTTGAATGTATCTTCCTTTTCTGAATGCAGAGGAGGCCGGCGAGTACCTGCTGGTGGTGGACGCAGAAGATGCCGGAAAAGGGAAAGAAGACGGGACGAAATTCCGGATACGCAGCCTGACAAAGGAATCGGAGGCAGGGGTTCCGATACTGAATGGGATAAAGGTGGATATACCAAAGGGACAGATCGTGGGGATCATAGGACCCAGTGGGAGCGGGAAGTCGACGATGCTGAGGGCGCTGAACCGGCTGTGGGAGCCACCCCTCGGTACTGTTTTTTTGGACGGTCGTGATATTCGCGATCTCGATGTCCTTACTCTTCGCCGGAAGGTCGGCATGCTCTTCCAGCTTCCCGCTCTCTTCGAAGGTACGGTTTCGTTTGCCCATCTTTCCCTCTTCTTAAATTCCTTTTTCTTCTTCTTTAATTTTACTTAACAGTAATTTGTCGTTTTTTCTATTTTTTTAAGTAATATGCCCACCGAAATTCTGTATTTGCTAAAGTCAAAATAAAGGCCAAAAATTTTAATAAAAAAAAAGGTCAACGAGTTCTTGAAAATGTTTGACATGAATCATTAATAGGTTTCCAATGTGCACACCAAAATTCTTTAATAATTTAGAATGTGAGTTTCAACGAGTGTCGTAACTTTTCGTGATTACAAAGTCTGTGAGTTGTAAAATAGTTTGTGAGTAGTACTGTAGTAATGAGATAGTTTGAGTTGAGTAACTTTTAAATTTTAAAAAATAAGAGAAAAAAAATTTAAAAAAAATATTATAAAATTTAAATATTGTTAGAATGTAGTTTTATAATATTATTATTATTTTTAGAATTTGAAAATGTTGAATTGTTTTTTATTTTTTGTTTGAGAGTGTAGTAATGATCAATTTGAAAAAGAATACAAGAATATGTTAGTGGAGCATGGAACAAGAATACAAGATGCAGGTTACATCCCACCTAATCTGGATGATAATTATGGGAGGAACCATTTCCAGAAGGCAGTTCCCTGTCCTATTCCCATGATCTTGGGTGTTTATCTGCAGATGATAGTTGTAATGGCACATTTTATAGTTGTTGTTGTCAGCTTACCATGAACACTTGTTTAATCGGTAGAAAACAACAATGTTGTGTTTACATGGTCTATGGATTCCCCATCATTAAAAAAAAAAACTGTACTTTGATGTTATTTTTGTTAAATCACCGCTTGTCCCAAAACTCAGGCACGGTTGCGGAGAACATAAGATATGGACCACAATTGAGAGGGAAGAAGCTGAATGATGAGGAGGTTTACAAGTTGCTGAGGCTTGCAGACCTTGATCCCTCTTTTTTAAGCAAGACTTGGGGTGAACTCTCTGTGGGTCAAGCACAAAGAGTGGCTCTTGCTAGGACTCTAGCTAATAAACCAGAGGTAATGTTCAAAATTTCCTGCTACTCAAATCTTCTGCAATGGACACTCTGCCTATACTGCTAGGAATCTGATATTGTGTGCCTGCCCTCTCAAAAAGGTTCTTTTGCTGGACGAGCCAACAAGTGCCTTGGATCCAATATCCACGGAAAACATAGAGGGTGTCCTAGTGAATCTAAAGAAGAAACAGGGAATGACAATTATTATGGTTTCTCACAGCATCAAACAAATTCAGAGAATTGCTGATATTGTCTGTCTCCTTGTGAAAGGTGAAATTGTTGAAGTTTTAAAACCTGACCAACTCTCAGAAGCCAAGCATCCTATGGCACAAAGGTTTCTTCAACTCAGCTAAATCAAGGAGTGTTTTTTTTCTGTGTTTTTGTTTTGTCTTATATATTTATTTGTTTTTAATTTGAAAGATGCATATAAAAAAGTTCATCATTGGATATTGTTCTGTGTCAATGAGTGGTTATGCGCTCCTTATGGCATGTTGGTGTGGACCATGTATTCCTTTGTGCTCATCTGGTAAGTTGTCTTGATAGCACTACCTGGATAAAAGCTTTGAATAATGATATTCCTGTTACAGCCCATTTTACAAATGGATCTCTCCTTGTTTCATTTTCTTTTGAAAGCTCGAGCTTTCTTTGTATGTTTTTTCCTTCTTCTTTTTTCCCCTTATTTGAGGATGTGAGAGATTTGGAGTTTAAATTGCCATAGATGTAAACGAGATTTAGCATTCTTTTAACTAGCCCCGTTTGGATTGAGATAGTGACAAACTATCTCTACTCATCTTATCTTATTTCATCATTACAACTTTATTAAATTTTCACACAAAATACAATAAACAATTCAACTTTTTTAAATCTTAATTCAATTTTTTCAAATTTCAAAACAATAATAATATTAAAATAATAGTATTTTATTCAACTTTTAATTTTTATTTAAAACCATCTCATCTCGCTATCTAAACAGGGACTAAAACTTGTGGTAAAAAGTTGGAAGTAATAGCCGTGAGTTCATTTCCTCTCCCTATAGACTAACCCTAACCTTCCCACCACCCTCCCTGGTCCCAAAACTTCCATTCACCCCTCCAAAGCACCTACCCACCCCAACCAACTATTCTTTTCAACTTTCTTACTTTCCATCTCAACCACCTTTCTCTCTACTCATCAAAGTTAGCAAACCTGAACTCACTTTCTCTATGAAAAAAACAAAGAAGACAACTCAACCCAACATTGGCCAACTGATATCTCAAACTGAGGCCCTATCCTGGGATGACATCATTCTTGAGCCAACCTTTGCTAAAGCTCAACAAATCTCAAACCGCACTCTTGTTGGAAAATTAATCTCAAACAAACCTCTCAATAAACACATTTTTCACACCATTATAAGGATTGTTTGGAATTTCATCACTGGGCTCACTATATAAGATCTAGGAGCAAACTCTTTCCTATTCACTTTCCCGAGTCCACAAGAAAAGGAAAGAGTCTACTCTCAAAGGCCATGGAATTTCAAAAGTTTTCATATGGTCTTAAAAGAATGGCAGTCGAGACAAAGCCTACAAGAAGTGGATTTAACTCGCATAGCCTTCTGGATAATGCCATCGCATAGCCTACAGGTCCATGGTCTCCCAATGGAGCTGACGGCATTGGATAATGCCATCAAGATAGGCAAAGCTTTGGGTACTCTTCTGGAGTTTGACCAAAACATAATGCTCACTACGGCTATCAAAAGATTCCTTAGAATCAAAGTTGAGGTTGACACAACTTGGCCACTGATAGATGGCTTCATTCTTCTTAGGCTCCACATAGCCCTTGCAAAGATCACTTTTAAGTACGAGAGGCTCTTAGAGTATTGCTATATTTGTGGAAATCTAGGTCACGTTCTACAGCTCTATCCCTTTAATTTTGGAAACAAAATCTCTCCCCTCTAGAGCCAGGATCTCAAAGCCGAAGGTTAAGAAGCTAGTTGATTCCCAAAAGTAGAGGAGGAACTTCATCAACCAGTCTGAAAAGAAAAAGAACAAACTAGAAACCCTCAAATCTTACCCCCCATTTGCATAAGTGAACCTAACCCTAACCCTCCATCCTTTAAGTCACAAGATTCCTCCAGCTTCTCATCCAAAGGCAAAGGTAAACTATTCATTGAATAGCTTGATGAAGACGACGCACCCAATCCAAAATCCGGTCAAATTCACGTTGGTGAAAGAAATTCATCTCAGGTCAAGAAAGACTATATTCTGCATTGGATGAAAGCTCCACTCCCAACTCACCCACGTGGCACAATCACTTCAATATCACCCAAAACCAACACGTGCCTTTCTCGCATATTAGCCTGCCACTACAGCCACTTACACCCACAAGACAAAACTTTCCTCATCAACAATCTAAACCAGAACACTAGGCCCCTACATTCTGACTCCCACAAAACCAAACCAATAAAATGTACCTACCAGTCCAAACTCCCGAACCCTCTATTTTCAAACAGATCATTGCACATATCCAATCAAACCAAGGCCAAATCACTTGTCAATCCAACAACCCAAAAATCTCTCTGTTGGTCAGTCCTTCGAGCCAAGCATGTTTCTCATTCAACCCAGTCCACCAGGAAAATAAAACACAACCCACCCAGAACCTTTCAAAGCCAACTCGAGCACCCATTATCAGGCCCAAACCCAAGCTTTTGCAAAATAGAGCCCATTTGAAAATACAGACATTTCCCCTTCCCTCGAGTCTGAAATCCAAACCTTAGGTAAAAGGAAAGTTCCATCTTGTGAGAGAGAATCCCATTCACAGAAAAATGGTTCCTCTCCACTGTCGTTATAGTAGATGTGGACAACACTGAAGGGCAATCAAAAGACAATGGCATCCCTCTCACTCCAAATGAAGATCCTTCAGTAGCAATAGATCCTGTGGTAGAGGACAAAACTCGGAGGAACCAAACAACAAGGAAGAAGAAAAATTCTTCCTGTAGTAGAAGAGGCCGTAATCGTTTCTTCCCATATCAGCCCCCTTAAATTCTAGCTCAGGTAGCTCAGGTAAACACAAAAGATGACCCTCTTCCCCTTAATGCAATGACTATTGTGGCAGGGTCAATACTGCCACCAAAGGACCCATGAAACTAATATCGTGGAATTGCAGGGGAATTGCCCATCCCCGTGCAATCTGATCCCTTAGGGCAATCATCAAGACTCACAATCTTGAAGCTTTATTTCTGTCTGAGACTACTCTCTACTATTAATACTACTACTATTGTAAATAGTCTAGGTTATTCCCACCATGTTTATATGCCCCATCTGGGAAGTGGGGAGGTCTTTTGTTTTTATGGCGTTTGGGACTTGATGTAGAAATTGTGAACTCTAGTAGTAATATTTTATCTGTATTAATCTACTCAAATCCAACTCACTGCCCATGTATGCTGAATATGGTCAATTCTCCTGTGAAATACTCTGAAAAATCAAAATTTTGGGATGATCTCACTTCTATCACCGAATCCTTTCTAGGCCCTTCCATTGTTATTGGTGACTTTAACTCAATCCTCAACCAAAGCGAAAAGCTGGGGGTAAACCTCATGCTAGCTTTTCAAAACCAAAGGATTTCAAACTTTTTCTTGAAAAAATTGGTTTCATTGATCTTAAGGCTTTTGGCATCCCACATACCTGGTCTAATAACAAACAAGAGGCTCAACACATTAGAAAAAAATTAGACAAAGCTATCATTAATCTTCAATGGAACACTCTCTTCCCGAATTCCTCAATAACAAACTTGTAGATAATTGTTTCAGATCACTCTCCCATAATTCTAGAAACTACAAAATCTGGAGACAAAAAAAAAAAATCTTTTAAATTCGAAGAATTTTGGAATACAGATCCCTCCTGTTTTGACATCATAAAAAGGGCCTGGAACACTCAGGCACTCTTGCTTTCATTCTAGTAAAAAAATTGCGAGCAACCAAAAATGCTATCAAAATCTGGAACAAAAATAGTTTTGGCAACATTCAAACCAACATCAAAATTCTGACAAAATCTCTCAAGGACATCCAAACAAAGCATCCGACCCCTACCTCATCACTCATGGAGGAACACGTCAAGGCCAATCTTAATGAACAACTCCATAGAGAAGAATCCTTGTGAAGACAAAAATCAAGGAACACTTGTCTTACCACCACTGACTTAAACACTAAATTATTTCATGCTTCTACCACCATAAGACGTAGAAGGAATTCCATAAATAGTCTTAAGCTGGAGGATAGTCAATGGACCTCAGATCCCTTGGTGATCACGTCAAAATTTCAAGAACATTCAAAAAAATCATCACCTCCTCAAGTCCTGATCACTTAGAAAACCTTGAAACTTTATTCCCTGATAAAATCTCCAATGCTGAAAATGAATTTCTTTGCAAAATTCCATCTGAGGAAGAAATCCTGAACACTTAGAAACAAACTCCCTCCTCAAAAGCTCTTGGGCCTGATGGTTTCACTGGCTTGTTCTATAAAACATACTGGGAAGTGGTAAAACCTTATCTCATAGTTTCCATCACCAACTTCTTTACCCAAGGAAAGCTTCTCAAGGTAATAAATCACACAAGCATTGCCCTTGTTCCAAAAATCAAATCTCCAAACCAGGTTCATCACTTCCATCCAATCAGTCTGGCAAATATCTGTTATAAAGTCATTGCAACAATTCTAGTAAACAAACTTAGAGCAATCCTCTCGTCATTGATCTCTCCAAATCAAACAGCTTTCATCTCAGGCCGTCTCATACAAGATACCACCATCTGGGCTCAAGAGGTTTTTCATTTTCTTAAAAAAAAGAAAAAGAAAGCAAAACTAGTCTTATGGCCATTAAAATTGATATGAAGAAAGCTTTTGACTATATAGAGTAGTCATTCATCCTTAAAATCTTCGATATTCAAGAATTTAGGCAAAAATGGATTGGTTGGATAAGAGAATGCTTGTCTACGGTCTCTTATTCCATTCTTATAAATGGTTCACCTTCCGAACTCATCCAACCCTAAAAAAAAATCCGACAAGGAGACCCACTCCCCCCTTTTATTTTCATTTTGGGAAGTGAGGTCATCTCCCGTCTCACCCTTAGAGAATAAAGTCTTAACCACCTAGAAGGCATCTAAATATCTAGAGGAGGTCCCTCTATCACTTACTTTCTTTTTGCATACGACCTCATCTTATTTGGGAAAGTGACTCATTCCACAGCAACTGCTTTTGCCCATTGCATAGAAACATAGATTGCTTGGTCGAGTCAAAAGATAAACCAAAACAAGTTCACTATCCATTTTAGCAATAACACTCCATTATGCTCAAAAAAGGGAGGACAAAAACTTTTTGGATTTCAAAACTTTGCCCCTTAAAGCTCAAATACTTAGGCCTTTCCTTTTTCGTTGGGTCCTAAAAAACAAAATCTTCAAAAAAACCATTGAAAAAATTGATAACAAGCTACAAGGGTGGAAAACAAAAGTCTTATCACAAGCCAGTAGAACAACCCTCATTAAATCTGTTGCTGCATCAATCCCCTCTTACACTATGACTACCTTCAAAATTCCAAAAGCTATTGCCAATCACATTGATAGCATCTTCAGAAAATTCTGGTGGGGTATGGATCAGAATTCTACAAAAGGCTTCACTCCAAAATCCGGGAGCTCAATTTGTATCCCCAAATCTCTTAGAGGTCTTGTTCTTAAAAGCTGTCATCTCTTTAATAATACTCTCAACATGAAATTCCTTTAGTCCCTCATCAATGATTCTATCAATCTCTGGAAACAATTTCTAACCAAAACATATTTGAAAATTTCTAGCTTTTTCGAGATATAACAAAGACCAACAGACTCCTGGTTCTAGATAAGTCTCTTAAAACAAAGAAATTTTTTCCAAATGAGTACTTGTTTTCAAATCAACAATAGAGTCTTAACCTGTGTCTGGTTAGACCCTTGGATCTCAACAATTCCTGCTCATATTCCTGAACCTAACCTGGAGAACCCTACTATAGATCAAAATCTCAAAGTTGTTGAGCTCACCCTTGAGGAACCAAGGAGATGGAACACCCTCCTTCTTCATACCTTTTGCTCACCATAATCAGTCCATGAAATTCTCAAAATTCTATTGTCAAGGCACAACTTTTCCCTAGTGAAGGATAAAATAAAGTAGACATATGACTACTCTGAAAATTTCTCTGTGAAGTTTTCTTATGCAACTATGGTAAACTCCTCAGACACAACTGCCCTGGACATTCCTTGGAAAAAATTGTGGAAGCTCAAAATCCAACACCATCTCAAACTCTTAATCTGGAAGGTAGCTCACAACATCTTCCCCACCGAATCCCTCTTGAAAACAATCACAAACTTTAATGCAGAACAAACACTTTGCCCCCTTTGTGACTCTCAAGAGGAAACTCTTCACCACTTGCTCTTCAACTACCCCTTTGCCAGAATTTTATGGAGGCAATCAATTTGGTCCATTGATATCTCAAAATTTACTGAGTATCCCATCACAGTCTAAATCAACAACATTCTCAACCCCTCTAGCTCACTCTCGATCCCAGAAGAAGAGTGCCACCAGTTCCAACTTTTTGCATCACTAGCCATGGATAACATTTGGTTTCTTCGAAACAAGGTCATCCACAATGCCATCAAACCCTCTCCTAGTCTACTTGTCTCCATTGTATCTTCTCTTCTTTTGGACCACAACTCAGCATGGGCTCAGAAGTTTGATCATCCAATAGCAAGTGCTCTCTCAATTAAGGAAGGTTTCAACCTGCTCCAATTCAACGTGGCTGTCAGAAGAAACGGAAACACATCATCCATTTGCAGAATAAGCAACGAGACACCCATTTTTGTTATCACAAGCTTCATCAACAACACCAATCCAAATGTGGGAGAAGCAACTACAGCGTTAGAAGGCATCCAAGAAGCGCAACTCAGAAACATGAAAAAATTACAAATTGAGGGCGACTCGCAACAAGTGATTGGTGCACTATCAAAACATAATTTCATAACCGACTGAGAAATTCAAGGTATCTCTTCAGACTCAAGATATCTACTTCAATCATTTGAAGAATGGTTTGGGAAAAAAAAATTCATCAATGACAAAATCGATATGCGCATGAGCTAGCGCAATGGGCTGCTTAGAACCATCAGAATGGAAACTTGCCCCTCCCCTCCATCCCCCCTTCTCTGCTGAAATTTCATAGTGGGATGGATCCCCCAGCTTGTAATTTCTTAAGTCTCTAAATTATGTATGCTACTATTTCTAGTACTTTATCATGAAGTAGTAAACTTGCCAAGAAAAAATAAAAAGTTGGAAGTGAATTCAACATTCAAACTAATTTACAAACAGGGCATCCAGTGTCAGTGCCTTTCTTGCAACTTGTAAGATTCATTCGTCTGAAGACTACTTGTTGCAACTTTAAAAGCTTCTTGAAATTGGGGTTCAGTTTGAAATCTACACAAAAGGGCCACCCGGCTCAAAAAATTGCTGCTCATATTCTTTTCTAGTGGGGTTTCTGCTGTGTGCGGTGCAACGATAGAAACCCAACAATTCAATAAGTGTGTGGCCTTTGCATACATTGATCGAGTTGAATTAGTTCCATAAATGTGACCAAGTCCACGGCAGGGGAATAAATTCTTCCCTAAAGAAAGAACAATTAGATTCTGTGCTCTTCAAACTGGTTAAAGGGAAATCATAGAACATACAGTAGATAAACCTTCGAGCAGTGAATTGGGTTGGGAGAAAGGAAAATAAAGCAGTAGCAAAAGAATAAGGGAAGCACCAATCCAGAAAAGCAGGCAAGCAAATCAAGAGATTTTGAAACCAAAAATAACTTGGCACCTCAGATTTGTTTTGGGAAAACCACAAAAAACGCCTAACTTTATCATAACCTCTAAAATCTAAACACCAGATATTGAGCGGGAAGGAAATACGTGCCCGCTGAAACAGCAGTCAGACACCTGAATACAATTATGAAGTTCATGGTAAGCAAATTTGAATAACTTGATAGCCCTACGATCCCCCATGTCGATGGATAAACTGGGCATAAAGAGGACTAAACCAGCAATATTTAAACTCGTGAGAAATCTGCTTTCATCAGTGGAATAAGGGAACAATGAGAAACGCATCATCCTATGTTCAAGAATTCTTTGTGTGGATAGGTTGATGAGCATTCCACTGCAACAGCATCCATATTATCGACGTGCCTGATTAACAATAGCCGTTAATTAATTGGAGATCACGGTTATAAATTTCATCAGATGTAGAATGCTCCAAATTTTGGGGCAAGACAGCTCTCAATAATGTCACAATGCAAACCTAGTAATCAGAGTGTTGAAAGATAAAACCACGACCATATGTAATTTCAACCAGAAGTTCTTATGTCCTGATCCTTCAGCCCATTTCTTCTGTTTTTTTTTTTCAGGGTGTGGGGGAGGGGGTTAGCTTATGCCCATTCCACTCCAGCTTATGGCCAAGCAAATTACAGTGCAATAAAAAATAAAAGAGGCTGCAAGTCAGCAGAACAAAGGCCAAGCTTCACTTAGGTTTTAAGTGGTACATGAGACGATCTCTTCATGCATAGCTCATTGCCTAAAATGGTTTTCCAGTAGACCAGAAAAGATCGAATATTGATCTTATTGCCAATCCAAAAAATAAAACCGGACAGTAATCATCACAATCTTATGTCATAATTCTGAAAATAACCAGGCAACTTCAACATAACTCCAAAGTAAAAATGAACATATAAAGAAATACAAAGGCAAATCTGATTATTAACATTTGTACCTGCAAAGACGCTAACAGTTGTCAGATTCGCAATCGCCATTGTCTGATAAATTAGGTATTCGGTCAAGAAATGACCGAAGGCATAGATGAATGATAAGAAGGTAGCCAAATAAAGAGGCTTATTTTCGAGGTTAAATGCACAAAGAAAGCAAAGGGTGCAAGTTAGAAGTGTCCAAACTCCAAAAGTCCTTCCATGAACTTCAGTCACTACAAATAAGGGAGAAATGGAAGGAAAAACCATCAGGACCTAGTAAAGACTTAGTCATACACGAGAGGAAACTGTTGACATAGCAAAGAGCAAAAACTAGTTCATTACCAGCAAAAGTAGAAGTTTAATAATTAAACGGGAAGAGTTTACTTCTTCTTTACATCTGTCTTAGACATACATATTCATGTTATAACACTGACAAATGTAATAAAGTCATGTCATTTTCATATTGCACTAATACATTTTGCTATGTTGGTTAGTGAGATCACCTCAAACTACCTCACTATTAATCACTACTTTTTTTACTATTATTCATTACTTTTTCACTACTATTCACAAATCATCTAAGATCACCTCAACTTCCAAACGTAGAGTTCCTGATATTGTCATCACTCAATACCCTTTAGCAGGCAATGAAAATGTAATTAAACTTAATCCCTGAAGTATTAAAAAAGACCATACCAAAAACAGTAAAAATAAAAATAAATCAAGCACAGACAACTTTGTAGGGCAGGATACTGTCCAATTGATATCTCATTAATGTTTAGATTTTCATAGGCAGGTTATTCCCCTTATAGTCATTTCTGGCAGGGTTATCACACTTTTCTTGTGGCATAAATTTCCTGAAAACACTTATAAAAATATAAAAAATAAATTTCCTGAAAACTAAGAAATACATGCGAAGAGAAGATTTAAGTTCTATTATTAATGGCCAATAAGAGATAAAAGACTAATAAATAGAGGAAACAGAGCAATAACATTTCAGCTTCTTCTAGCAAACATATAAGTGAGAACAAACACATTTTCAGACACCCGGTGCCAATCAAAAAATTAAAAAAAAGTGCTCTCTTTTCCATCTTGTTTAATTATTGAAACAGATCCATTACATCATTTATAAGGAAAATAAACTTTAATATGCCTCTCTTCAGGGAAAAAAGGGGGCATAATAATACCAAAGTTCTTAACAATTTTATATTTTTTGTATTCTTTTTGGATTGGGGTGGGTGAGTGAGCGGTGGCAATCCCTAGCAGATCTTCATAATACACTGTCAAGTCAAGATCAGCTAAAATTCCATATTTTTTCATGGTTAGTCCTGGGCTCAATTCACCATGTTTTAACAAATTGATTCCCCTCATTGTAGTTTTTTATAATACCTTTTGTGCTTGAATTTTCAGCTTTAAGTTGAAAGCAAGAGTTTATTTGATGATTAGATATTGAGATTCAAAATCCATCATTGTGAATCTTTCTTGGTTTTGCTACTACAAATCAAGATTAGATTGAGATCTCACCCACAATGCATCCTCTCTGCCAAGATAATATCAAAAGGAAACTGCATTCCAACTCCAAACTTTAAGCGAGACATTTCATTGAGATCAGAGTTACTTGGCGTGTCTCGGACTCGGAAAAGAGAGATCGTAAACTAATAACCTAAAAGTTATCAGAGTCATTTGCCATGTTTGGTACACCATCTTTCATCGTTTCTCACCAAACATACAAAAAAATCTTCATTTACAAACAGCAATTATATAAGTATCCCCTCTCATCTAGATTTTAGTGAATATATAAATATAAGGATATAAGAGAGTTTTCAGATTACTTTTCTTTTTTTGGAAGACAAAAGGCACTTCGAGAAACAATCAACCCAATTCATCGATGAAAGCGCAAGTATATGAAAGATCCAAACTTTTGGGATCTACCCCAAGAGTCATTTCCTCTCTCTCTCTTTTTTTAAGTCAAACACAGATCTCTTGCTTGAAATTCACAACTCCACATGCACGCACAAATGCAGCCCCTTGTCCCCAGATTCACCAGAACATATCAGCCATTGGCTTACATGATTTTTGGTTGTAAAATGTTTTTTACAAGAAGAGTGAGTGTGTCCATTTATTGATGGATCAAAAGGATCAAACTTCTTATTGAAAGTCGTGTAGCGAATTTTAAGCTAGAAGAAGAACAAGTCTAGTTCTTTTTCATCTTGGGTCAAAGGAGACAATGTTGGTGTCGATTCTAGACTAACAACAGAAACAAAAATTGAAAAAGAAAAACATACCAGGAGAAACACATAACAAACAAAAAGTAAGATTTACAGAGAGAGAGAGAGAGAGAGAGAACTAACTCAATGCATTTGAGAAGACGGCAAGTCTAAGAGCCCAGATGTCGAAGAAGCCGAACCAAACGGAGGCTAAGCGAAGTGAACCCACTAGCATCAGCCACCATCCCAAAGCCTTCATTTTTATTTTATTTTTTTTGCCCTTTTCCTGTTCTCTGAGTCCTCTCTCCTTCGTTTCTGTTTTCACATTCTCTTTGTTTTGGTAAAGCTAAGCTTAATCGGGGAAGACTGGCAGTCAGCTAAACGGGGACAGAACTACGTCGTTCTATTTCATCTCTCCCCACGGACCCCACCCAGGGTAGTTGTATTCCATTTGCTTTTAAATTTAGTGGTTTGATTAGATTAGATGAGGTGGTTTATAAATAATAGACTAAAATAGTTTTAAAATATTATTTTTAAATATTATTATTATTTTAGAATTTAAAAAATTAAATTGTTTATTATATTTTATGTGAAAATTTGAAAAAATTGTAATGATGAGATGAGATGAGATGAAATGAGTTGATGTGAGTTTTGAATTCAAACAGAGTTGTGCTCGACTGCAGCACAATTTTTATTTTAATTTTTTCATATTTTTTTAACATATTTATATATTTTTAAAAAATAAAGAAAAATATACCTATACACTAAAAGTTATTTTTTAATAATTAAATAAAAAAAATTAAATACACGCACGGTCAAAATAGAAGAAAAACTAACATTTTCTAAATATTAAATATCATACAAATTTAATAATTAATATCAAACAAATTCTCTTTTTTTTTTCATACCCTCTAGATTTTAATATTCCTAAAATAAATAAATAATTTTTATTTTTATTTTCTTCAATCATACAAATTGACGTCACATTTTAAATTATTTTTTATTTAATTAATAAACTACTTAAAATTGATACATTGATGGAGCAACGGTACAAGAACACACCTCCAACTATTTTATTTCTCCATATTGAAATAAAATTTTTTTAAAATTTAAATATTTTAAAATAAAATTTTAAATAAAAAGTCAAAAAGTTAAAAAAATTAATATTTTATTAATAAGTTGTAAAACCTAAAGTGAGATACTTTAAGAATTGTTTGGCACTTTACAACCATCCTCGTAATACACCTCAAACTAAGATGCATTTGTTTAATTTGGATATAAAAGTCTTCCAGCACATCTCATTTAATTATTATAATTTTTTTTAATTTTTATATAAAATATAATAAATAATTTAATTTTTTTAAATTTTAAAACAATAATAATATTAAAATAAAATATTTTAATAATATTTTATTCAACTTTTAACTTTTATCTCAACTCACTATAAAAATCTCTCATAGTCTAAAAGTTACTAGAAAGAGTAAAAACTACTCAGCTTATCACCTACCTCCTTCTATTTCTTCACTGCACACCTGTTAAGGTGTTTTTTATTTTTATTTTTCCTATTGCTAGCCTAAACTAAAACGTGTGTTTTGCCTATTTTAAGACTGAACTCCATTTCGAATTCCCCCCCCCCCCCCCCCCCTCTTTCTCCCTTTGCCCGCATTCACCCCTTCATCCATCTCACTCGCGTCTTCTACGTTCGCCATCGTCTGGGGCCGCCAAGAAAAACGTTTGATCAAAAGCCCCATCGATCCAACCCACTTTTGTTTATAGGTATAAATGAGAGTCTACATTGTAGCATTCTACGAGTACTTTGGTTGGGATAATATATGCCAAGATATCTTGTAGTTGTAGCAAACCCTCCTATGGATAAATATATTTAGCACAATATTATTTCGATCCTGAATGTTTATTGTTGTGCTTGCTATTTTATGAATCTTTTGCTGAATTGTTGAAAAAGTTTAATAC
>QEOT01009417.1:0-36394 GCA_003123785.1 Pterocarya stenoptera
CAAGTCGTCTGTCTTGTGATGGTGTCAATTAAATGGGATTGAACAGCTTTACAAAGGTGTTGTCATTTGTTCAATCTTTCATGAAATATATATATATATATATATATTGCAAATATATATATGTAGATGCAATATGGTCGTGAATTGGTAGCCATTGTTTGTGGCGAGATATATGATTAATGATCCTTATCTACAATAAAATAAGGCATTATTGACCACGACGCCTTCAAGTAGTTGTTTGGAGTTATATTATCACCAATGTCTCTGCAGAAAGATCGAAAGAGTTTCTAATCAACACATGATGGATCGAACAACCGTTCCTGATCATGATCATTATTATCGATCTTTAGCATTTACAAAAGCTTTCATAATGTCTATTTCATGGTGGATATTATGTAATCAAGTGGTTGATACTAGTCACCGTCGGTGGCCTAGTTGTTATGTGCGCTACCTCTAATTCCTCCTTCATCAATGCCTAGCTAATGGGTGGTTCGAGTCTCTTCTAACCCACTTGCATGCTTGGATTGGATATATATATAATAACTAGCTAGGCCAGGGTTATTACTCTTAATTGCATACTAAACTTTCTTTTGGTTTTATAATATTATGAACTCTAAACTATCAATAAGTTTTAATATAAGATCATGACAAGTTACCCGTGTTTCATTCATTTTTGTTCAAATAATAATTTTAAAAAAATATATGAAGACAAAAAAATAAGAGAACTTTGACTCCAAAGCTCCATCTTAATAAAGATCATGTCTTTAAAGCATGTTTTGTTCCCTTTCATAACCATACAAGAAAATTATTTAATTATGATCAGTTATTTTTGTTGTAAATAATCATTTTCGTCGTAAATAATTTGTCATAAATATTCATTTTTCTTGTAGTGTAACTGCTAAAGATAGAGTTTAGAGAAATCAGTTTTAATCTAGGATATTACATTGATAATATTGAAACCCTATAAGTAGCTCGTTACTCTATAAAAATAGTGATGATTTTGACAAACATTAACTAGTCTTGTCAAGTACTGAAGATCAATTTCTCTATTATTTTCCCTTCCTCAATAGAAAAGTCTATTATTATTATTATTTAATAAAATAATTAGGATATGGAGACCAGCTCGAATCTTAGGATATAGATAGGGGAGAAGTGATATGTCGTAGAGAATAAAGTACTGTTGGAAAAGTTAGGCATTACGTCATTTGCCCATTACCCTCACGGGATATTTGAAAAGAAAGAAGCGTACGTAAATATATCTTAAAAGGGATATTTGACGATTGTGTTATTTAAGTTATGACTTGTGAAGAATGAAAACGCTTTCAAAATCATTCTCAAAAGAGAAGAAGAAATTAACCAGCTGAGTCAAACGGGGGTTGTAAGGCACTTCATTTGTTTCCCACCAATGAGTTTACTATTAATTGCACAAGCTTGTAACTTCATCTCAATCAATCTGATCTGTATCCTTCGCATATTCAACTCAACGCAAAGATATATGTGATCTTCCAATATAGACTCCACTGGAAAATTTATAAAAGAGTAATGCATTATTATTCTTCATCTTATATCTTGCAATCCCGCCCTAATTACATTTGCTGATATCATACATTTTGAATGGCATCACATTTAAATAATTAGACAACAACTACCTAAAATGTATCACATAATAGATGTGATTGGCTGACAGAATTTAGATTAATTCTGACGTTTAGTTTTAACAGATAATTTACAAAAAAGAAGATAAGAGATTCTCCAAAAATATAGAGAAAATAACTCTGAATAATATTGGTTAATAGTAAAACTCGAAATTATTTTATGAAACCCACAAGCTGGACTTAAATAGTTGTAAAATTTGAAATTATGAAGATTTTTTTCAAAAATGAAAAAATCTAAATTATTGTATGAGAAATTAATACATAAATAAACAAGAATCTTACAAAAAATTTGGTCAAAATTAAAATCGGAATCATTTTCAAACTTGAAGCCAAAGATTTACTAACAAAGCAAGAATGATCATAAATATATGATTTGAAGGAAAATAACTAATATTACCCTAAATCCAAGGAAGATATTAAGCTTTTCTTTCCATATAATTTGTACAGATTCATTTTCTTAAAATAGCATTTCAATGTAATCAACGTAGAATATGGATCTAGATATCTCATATCAATTTGGGTTTGCATCATTCTCACTGGGTTGAAGAGAATTCGTCCTCGAATTCTAAACTTTCTTATCTCAATCTTTTAGATGTCCAATTAGACAAATATTTCTCTCCCTTTGTTGTATCATTCAAATGATCATGAAAAAATTTAAATTGATTTGAGTGGCTCGAAATAAAATAATATTGAGCATTTTATACTCCAAAACTAAGTTTCTTTCTCATATCACAAATTCAAAAAAAATATTTTGCATAGGAGAATTTGAAAAAAACTTCTCAACTCCGAGAAAATTAACAAAGTTAATTGTCTCATAAGTTGTTTCATGATCTTCAAATTTCAAAACTTCGCCATCATTTTCTTTTTCCAAATTTTCTATGTTTTCAATAAAAATAGTTACCTCATCTACTAGGTTATCTTCATCAAGATAGGTATTGTAAATTGGTATAGAGTTCTACTCTATGGAAGAATGTCCATCCTCAAACTCTTCTTCCACAGAATAGTAAATCCATTCAACCTCTTGCAATAAATCAACGAAACCTTTAGCTTGAGGAGTACCAGGTAATTTTGGTAAATCAACTTTGAAACTGAGGTCCCCATGATACTCCTCCCTACCACCGTACTCTCAAAATAGAGCACGCTTGTGATACGGGTTTTCAAAAATAGAATCGGAATCGTGATCTTCCATCTCACAATCACCGATATCCTGCGCCGTTAGACGCTAGGTTAACTCTGCAACCCGTCTCTGCAAATCCTCAATCATCACATCCTGAACGCTACGATCACGGTGCGAGACTTCCTCGTTTGGAACCTGCTCCATGGAAATTGATGAGATATAACCCCAAGAAAGATGTTTAAGTTCTGATGCCGAACATAATTTAGATTAATTCTGACGGCTAGTTTCAACAGATAATTCACAGGAAAGAAGACAAGAGATTCTTCCAAAATACAGAGAAAACAACTCTGAATAATATTGATTAATAGTAAAATTTGAAATTATTTTATGAAGCCCACAAGCCGGACTTAAATAGCTGCAAAATTGAAATTATGAAGATTTTTTCAAAAATGAAAAAATCGAAATTATTGTATGAGAAATTCATATATAAATAAACAAAAATCTTATCAAAACTTTGGTCAAAATCAAAATCAGAATCATTTTCAAATTTGAAACCAAATATTTACTAACAAAGCAAGAATGATCATAAATATATAATTTGAAGGAAAATAACTAATATTGTCCTTAGTCCAATAAAGATATTAAGCTTTTCTTTCCATATTTGTACATATTCATTTTCTTAAGGTAGTACTTCAATACAATCAATGTAGAATCTGGCATATGGGTTATTGTTAGGGACTACAGAGGTCAAAAGGTGGTTGCTTTGAGGAAGACCATGTCGCTATATCCTGATCCTGTATTAGCTGAAGCTTATGGGGCCTTGGAGGCAGCCAATTTTGGTCTGTAACTTGGCCTTTCCCAGGTTGTATTAGAGGGGGGTTCAAAGTAGGTGGTTACTACTCTTTTGTCAAAGTCCAAAGATGAGTCTGCTATGGCTGTGGTGACTCTGATCCACTTATTTTCCTCCATCAGTATGTGTTATGGTTTGTTAAGCATGTTAGACGAGAAGCCAATAGAGTGGCTCATGTTTTAGCCAAAAAGGTTTTCTGTCTTCTGATACTATTGTAGACATTGAGGAAATTCCCTCTGGAATTTCTGTTCTACTGATTAATGAATGAATTGAGCTTCAAGCTCCTTTAAAAAAAAAAAAAAAAAAGCTTAGAATTTGGACCTAAATATCCCATATCAATTTGGATTTGCATCAATATGCGACTGGCTGGATGATCGCTGCAAAACATTTTTCTTCCCTGAAAAACAATGCTACTTTTTGTCATAAATTATCTTATTATCTTTAAATATACTGGCTGATATGACATATTTTGAATGACTTCATTTTCTAACCACTTAAAATAATAATCAGTTAAAATGTGCTACGTAGCAGTGATTTTAAATATCAAAATTTAGGATGAAAATTTCTTTTCATAAAAGAGAGCAATACTATTCTTCATTTTACATTTTATCATTCACAATTAGCCTTGCGATACGACACATTTTTAATATTGATCAGCAGCATTGGACCATGGTTATTATAACAGTGAGCAGTCTCCTACCCGTAAGTTTAAAGATTTTAGATTGAACGATCTATGATTACTCAGTTTCTAGTCTGATACTTACAAGAATGATCAGTAAATTTCATAGCTCTTATTTACATGCTTCTGGCCGACGGACTTCTATATTTTGTAACTGACTCTATTTATGAGTACTATCATGCTTAACATTTAAAGTTATAAAGTAATAAACCTATCGAGCAACAAAGCTTTTCATGTTTTATGCCTACTTTCTCACCATTTACAACCTATGGAGTAGCAAAAGCAAGACTCTAGGGTTGTGGGTTAGCTCCTAAGATTTTAAATATGTATTTAAGGGCAGGATAATTGCAGCATCCCTATCTCTGTTAAGGGAAGGACATATTTGCATGAACTCTCAGCTGAAAGAAACTAAAACCAGAATTCTAAATGTTTACTACTACTAGGTTAAGAGAAGAGACGGGAGTAGAATTGAGTTAAGATAAATATAAATGATTAAATTTGCCCCTTTCTATCAGTTTAAACTTTTACGACAAGTAATGATTTTGCATGATATCAGAGGAGACTTTACACTTCATCCAATTTTATTAAATATTTTATGGATTGGACCCACCTATTAAGTGAGAGTCTAGCCCACACGTGAGCGGAAACTTTAAGATATAAACTAAATAATAAAATCTACGTATTCCTATCAATTTAATCTTATGGTATCATGGTAGAGATCTTGAATTTGAACTTTGACTATACATTCTACCTCATTTAATCAAATATTCTACGTGTTGAGTTTACCCATTGAGAGGGAGTCTGACCCACACGTGAGAAAGGAAAATAATAAACTTACAATTAGTCTACAACCATTTCATAACTCTACTTAAAATAAAGGGTAGTTATGTAAAATTGAAATTGTTTTTTAATGAAGTAGCACAAATACATTGGTTGATTTAAAATGATTTGTAAAATAAATGTAAAAAGGTTGTTGGTGTACCATTACCCTATTTAATTTATATCTCAACACAACATCTACCAAGAAGAGGTATAGCCTATAGGGATGTTAAGTGGAAAATTCCAAGAGTCTGAACCATCTATAACAACTAGTGTTCAATGCAATATAATCTCCACACTTAATGCAGCCCTATATTATGAACTCCATAGCGAAGCCACGGAGCCCCATCACTACCTGTAAGAAACTATAAAAGTTTTACAAAGAACTGACTTTTCGAACAAAAACATTTTACCATGTACAAATCATTTCAGGTCTTTCTAACTTAATACATCAAAGAAATAGAAAAAAGTACAAACTACATATGGATCTTATTCGTATAAATGTCTACATTAATGGCTCCGCTTGTATAAAAGCTATTTTACAGTTGAAAGACTCCGCACAATATAATAAAATGAAAAACAAAATTTGCTAATTTTCTTTTTAATTCATTTTGGGTTATGTACAAGTGTGACTTACATGAGGATTTTTGGTTCATCTATTGGCAGGACTACGTCGCTTTTTCAGGAGTGCAGTTGACATATCACGTAGCCTATTTGTTATCTCTGTGAATGATGGCCTGGCTGTAGGATCAGGGGACCAGCACTCTTCCATTAACTTTTTCCATTCAGGCTCACAACGTTTTGGAATTGGAGGTCTGAGTGTGTTATTTACAATTCCTCCTTCAGCAAAGTTCACAACAAGACTATGGTAATCAAAATCGTAGCAGAGACTCACTGAAATAGGCAATCTTCAAGAAATAGGATAAAAGAAAATGACAAGCGATTTACCATAAAAATCAAATTCTTAGATATATAAGCTAGTTTTCCACAACTGACAGAGATTTGTATGCCTCCTACTTGGGGACCAGGTGAACACATTGGTTATCTGAAAATGTTAAAAATGCCTCCGTCCGTTTTCATATTGGATGGTCATGATTTCTAGGGCCACATCAAAATTTTCAAATTTTATTTTAGTTCAAGTGACAAAAAGCAATGTTGAACCAAAATTCTGAAATGCAGCTCAAGATCATCATGCCAAAAAGCCTTGGGATTAAACTAACATTTGGCAATGCACAAGAGACAATCCAGGGATTCATATAGGAAGAAATGCAGATATTCAAGCAAATAAAAGTAACGTCTCTGCCAAAGTACGGCCTCTAGCTTTTTTGGGGGGGGGGTGGTAGCACCAGAATGTCCTGAGAGAAGCTTTAGTATTACATGCCAAAAGGACATGTTTCTACCCCCAATTTATAGATGGGATCCCCATAATAGGCCACTAAAAGTCACCATAATCACCATATATCATTGGATTCAAATGGCAATGTTTCTCCTAAGGATGGTCTCCAAGGACAACCTTATAATCATAAGTTCAAAAAAGAACACCAGATGTGGAGTTGTGAACCAAATTCGCAACTGTCAAAGAGAAAAAATTGAAGTGACTCTTTCAAATTGAATACCAAAGCATGCCATTTCAAAATCATCTTAAGTTGAAAAGTGCTCTATTAATATGATAGGGAACTAAACGCTGATGAAGAAAAAAGATACATTAATTTCAGCAATGGGTCAGAATTTACCTATGATAGCACCACAATGCATGTTAGCATATGGCTCCTCACTGGTCAGAATCTCCCACATCACAATACCAAATGAGAAAACATCAACCTATTGAAAAGAAAAGAAAAACACATGATCTTGCTATTGCATTCTTTGAGGCATAATTGGTTGTTATTCAATTTACTTAAAACTCTGTGGTGTAAGATAATAGGTTCTATCCCAAGTCTAAAACCTTCTCAGAGACCCGGCTGCTGCTACCATTTAATAATTCTGGTGCCATCCATGGAAGGGTTCCTCGAACACCCCCAGAGACAAGTGTGTTGCGTTTAATTCTTGACAAGCCAAAATCTCCAACCTGAAAGGCAGTTACAATCCCAAGTGAGTTGAAATCTAACTACTCAAAGATAAAAATTGTTTAAGAAACACTAATCACTGAAGACCTGAAAGAATATAGATACTCATGATTATATATGGATCCACAATAAAGAATGATACTGAAGACAACTGTGTCAATCAAAATTTTGTTCTGCTATTAATTACCTTGCAAATGGGTCGTTCAGGATCCCTCAAATTGACTAACAAATTGTCACATTTCAAATCAAAATGAACAATATTTTTCAAATGCAAGTATTCCATGCCAAAAGCAGCATCCATTGCAATTATTAGCCTTTTTTGGCGATCAAGCACCCTGCAGGAAGAATTCTAAGGGTTGCATAAATCTATATATGGGGTTAAAGAGAAAGGAAATATGTACCGACTCACCGATCCTTCCTCAATAGTACATTTCTCAATGATCCATTGGCCATAAATTCAGTTACAGTTGCCAATGTTCCCTCAGGCCCATCAGGAACAACCCCATAGAATGCAACCACATTTGGATGGTGAAGAGTTGACAATATCCGCGCCTCTCTCCAGAAGTCTTTTATCTGTACAAACAGGTAGAGAAGAAATTTTGACCCAGAACTAAATATATATATATATATGTACATAATGAAACCAAGTAATGCCCTTCAAGTCATTGAGAAGCTAATAATTTTAGAACTTCCCTTTTCTAAGGTTTAAAAATTCTGTATATTATGGGAACTGTACGAATATAGCCATGAGCAAAAATTTTGATAAAGCAGAATTTCAGATGTTCAAACACTGATGATTTTAGGGCCCACCAGTCGCTCTTGCTCTGATGAATTGCCTTGAAAACAACTCTTTCTTATTCTCTTAATAGCAACATCTGTTCCCCTCCACTTTCCATGATATACAGTTCCAAACGTACCAGATCCCAACTCTTTCAGTTCTTCAAGATCAGCATTTGATATAATCTGCAGATCAGCATACGAAGCATTCAGTTAAACACAGACTCTAGATTCCAGGAAAAAAATACACTCAAGATTTTACCATTTGTTTTCCAAAAAACAAAGGACAAAAATAGCAATAAAAAGAAGGAGCAAGATAGAAATAGGATAAGGGAGTCAATCACAGGTTTGTAATTTCAGATTACAAGTTGGTTTAGGCAAATCTGAATTTGCTTACTGCAACGAACTGAAAGCCTTGCAATAGTTAAGAAAGAAAAAAAAAGGAAATGAAATAAGTAGTTCTGAAATATGTAACCATGTTGAATCATTCTGACGGCAGTAACTTAAAGAAGAGTAGTTAAATAAATAACCAAGAAAAATACACATTAAAGGAAGAGGCAAATGACAGAAAATGACAAAGAAGTCAATTAGATAAAACCAAGCTCCTTTCTAGTTAAGAACTGCATGTGGTGCTTGGATGCCATAATGCATCATTCTCTTAAGAACTTGAAAAGCAAAAATATTTAGATACCATTATTTTTCTTATGGATATAAACTTTAAAGCAGTTGCTTCGATCTTCTTGGCAATGTAACACCAATCACTTGGAACAAGACATCATGCGTTCTGTTCTAAATCTAGAAAGTCTGCATTATTTACTTAACCTTGCATACTTGCTTAAAAATCCATGACAAAAATAGGAAATTTGGTTGAAGAAGCACCTGTTGGGAAACTCTCATGCCCATAAATGCAGTTTCATTCCATAACTCGATTACTTGCCAACACAATTTTTATTCAAATCCTTTGTTTCCTAGGATCATTTCTAATCCAGAGGAAAATGAAAATTTTACAATATTGAAGCTATTGGTGAGAATAAAACTCCTTCAAAAAAATATAGAATTTTGAAGTACGATAGTTTATTGCCACAGTGCACATCATTTACATGAAAGAATCACTTGAAATTTTTGTTTGATTTTCTAGGCATGAAAACAAAGAAATCTGATAGGAAAGGGGACTGCTGTTGAATCATGCATGAAATCAGAAGATAGACATTCTGAACCTGCAAACCATAGATGCCTGCTTCCATTTCAGCTATTGTAGCATCAGTGATGGAGTCATCAATATCTCTGCGATTACCTTTCACACCCTATATAGGATATGAGCTCAAATTAACAACTAAAATCACTATCATAAAACATGAACTCTAGTTCCATACGGAAACTGTTTACCTCACATTCAGAATTTAAGGTGGTACTCTCTGCTTCTGTTTGCCTAGGAGATAGCAAATCATCATTGGCTTCATTCTCTGTACATGAGACAACTTTTGAGGACAAGGGAGTGCCAGGACGTGTAGAATCAGTTATATCTTCAATAATGATAACTGATTCCAGCTTCTTGTTGTCAGGATGCCAATATGATGGCTGTGATTGGACACCGATAACATCTCCAAACATGGCTTCATCATAAGAAGGTCTGCCATGTCCCACGATGTCAAGCATGTGGTCTGAATAATCTAGGGGATCCGAATTATAGAGAGGAGCCTCTATACAGAAAACAGTGCTTGTGGTTGACTTCTGAAACAAGGCATAGATGAGATTATTATTCTGTACAAGCTTAATTCTGGGAAAGGGAGATATACTTACACATCTTTGGTCCATGGATTCTTGGTCATCCAATCCCCATGATGCAACATGTAATATTCCAGGGTACCCATCAGATGCTGCTTGAATACTTAATGTCTCAGTTGTCGCACACTGCTTATCCTTGTTAGAAGTTTGGCTTTTAATTGAAAACTCAGGAACAGTTTCATCTGCTTGGAAATAAAGGGAGTGCTCCCTCCTGCTCTCTGCAGAACATTTTGAAGAAATGACTGGTGAAACATGAATCCTTCCTCTGAGGTTTTGTAGCTCTTTCAAGGATAGACAAACACTAGGGAGACAGTTCAGGTCTGGGAACTTCTTAAACTCTCTGGCATTATCACATGATGTAACTTCAACATTTCCCTCAGAGTCTTTCTGGTCTTGATCCAGTTCAGAAATCTTCTTGCAATCTTCAGGTGTCTCAGAAGTAGGCTGATTCTCATATTCAGCTATTTGGGGCTTCTCATCAATTCTCTCTTCACATTGTAATGGGGAATTTGGGATTTCTAGTGAAAGTGATTTTTCTCTCACAGCACTCAAAGGGGACAGTGAGAGGTAGCAATTGGACCTCTCACCATGTTCCTGCAACTGAGAGTCCAAGAATCCTTCCATGATTTTGCTATGAGAAACATCTGTATCATTGAACCCTGGCCACAAGCCCATTGGAGCATTGGGGAAGGGGGGAACCTTGTCTGAATGGAATTCACTTTCCCCAAGCGTTTGTTTCTCATAATTCATTTCACTTTGATCATATGATGGAGAATATTCTGAGTCTTTTCTGGGGCTTCGGTCGTGAAAGTGTCTGTCATGGGATTTGTTGTCATGGCCAGTTTCTACCAAATATTCATTAGGCTGTTGGTAATTCATCAATGTAGGCCCATTAGAAAGATTATTGTAATAAGCCAAGGCATCAGGATAATACAAATTTTCAATATAATATGGATTGTCACAAGGTGGCTTTTCCTTAACAAATAAATTGATGATTTGATTGCCATCTGCACATGGTCGATCCACATAAATCTGAAAATTAGAATTATTAGGATCTCGACGCTGACCCGGAGATATAGGAGGGGACTGGTTGAATGACTTGTTTGGTATCTGAAGTGCAGTTAGATACTGAGAAGCAGGCTTGGAAAACATTCCTGCCAAATTTGAGGAACGTGGACTACAATCCCTAATCTCTAAATTATATGGTGATGTAGGAGAGTCTCGATGCAAAGTTGGACTATAATCTGAGGTATTTCCAAACTGGCTGTTCTGGCTTGTCAAACTCTGACCACTAGAGCTCTTTCTGGAACTTGGGTCCACCGTGCCATTAACAGCTACAATATACTGATAATCAGCATCAATTGTCAGGGTAGCCTTTCCTTCCTTAGAACTTGGGCTCTCGGGTTCATTTGAAGATACAAGAAATATCCGCAGTCTGTGAGAACCCTCAATTCTTTCCAGCTCTTGATATTCCTCTATCATATGATGAAGATCCTCATCTGAACAAACAGATATAAGTGCATCAAGATCCTCACCAGGAAGCTGGTATTTGATAGTATGCAGTTGGTTACAAATTGCAGAAGTCTTCTTCATAAGATCCACCCAAGTGACATTCTTTCTGATGGATATAATTCGTGTCTCTCCACCCACATATCTAAGCTTGCCATCGCTTGGCCTTGGTAAGATTCTACCCCCAAAGCTGCAGAGAATTTTCATCTTGCCGGAGAAAGAAGCTTCTGAGATTTCTGGTCCATGAGGATAGTATGAATGATTGGACCCCACTACACGTAGGGGTGGAGCAATTACTGCTGGAGTTACTTGATCAGGCTTACTCTCATAAAAAAAGTTACCAGGCACTCGCCCAATGGCACCATATTCCCAGTGATATCTGTTTATATTATCAGTATAAGTCTTGTTCTCTGCTTCAGCCCCACATTCAGTTCCTGTGACAAACTCAAAGAATTCTGAACTACATTCAGAATCAATTCTTTGCAGCCCAACAGTGGCACTGAGATCCTCATAAGCCAGCTGATGGTTCTTATTGAGATTAAAACCAACTCTCTTTGGCTGGTGCTGTTCCACTTCAGATATCAGTGGCAATCTTCTCAGAGCAGCGCGATCCCGCAAAAACTTAGTGGAAAATTCCTCTCCTGTCTGTACACAGATATTATTTTCCTTTCTCTCCGTGGTGGTCCTGTCACTTGGCAGAACATACCCTGCTTCTTTGTAGGACTGTTGACCTGAGGTACTAGGGGCCTCCCTAGTCATTGTCTAAATACAAGTTCAACTTTATTTATAGCTTCATATGAACATTCTGTGTCCTTTTATGCCTTATTTCCTTTATGCCTCTATAATTTCCTTGGAGTTTCAAAACTTACCGCTCAGACAATCATCCTGTCGATAGGTGTACAAACTCGATCAATTGGCTTACCTGCTCCTATAGCTTCCAAGGCTTATTTTTACATCTGGCACCAACAACGGCAAAAATTTCAGCTCCTTTTTCAGGATTTAATGAATATTATTGAGGGATCAACAAATTAAAAGAAAATCAAACAAATATTCCACCACATGTTCCCCCATATTTACTTCATTCCAGCTACACCATCAGCAACATTCACGATCACCCCACCCTCACAATCAAACCGTAACACAGGACTTATTTCCACAATTGAACTTGAAAGTTCGAATGTGAAAGAATATCCATAAAACTAATGATCGAAGTGCAGAAAATAATGGAATAACCAAAGAACCCAATCATGCAATATCATAAATTAAGCAATGACAAAAGAAAAAATGACCAAGAAGGAACTGAAAAAAGATACAAATAAACGAAAACGAAGAAGGAAAAGAGGGTAAACATCTTGTGTTGGTATAAATAAAACGTACCTAGGTGGATAAAACTGAACTACTCGTTAAAGAAAGAGAACAGTGAGAAAGGTACGTACCTGCTTGTTTGCGAAAATCTTTACTATGTGCATGGAATTAAGCTCCCAAGTTGGTGGAATTGTAAATGAATTCAAAATTTTGGAATCAAAAGAGGAAAATAGAGTTTGGATTTTGAGTTTTGTTTGTGGGGGTGTGGCTTTGAGATTGAGAGAGAGGGAGGGGATACCGTTGCCTAAGGGTCGGAGTTCAAAGCGGGGCGTAACAACGATATTTTGCTTAAAATAACGCGCCAGGAATTCAAAGGTAAGAGTATTGCGGGGGCTTAACTTCTAACTGAATAATTAAAAGAAAATTCTCTCTTTTTCTAAATCCAATGCAGCATTTTTCCCTCCCTATGTTAGTTGACTCAGGCCCGCTATCCGCCTTATGCAGGCGGCAGCCAGCAACTCTGCCCCCCGCAAACACCTTGGTGGGGGCTCTTTGTGAAACATGCCCCTCGGCGCCGTCCTGCCCGGCTGTTGGCAAACAGATTGGCTTACAGCCGTTCGTCCATCCGTATGCATCACGAACAGCCCGTAGGCCCCAATGGGGTGTAGGCCCATAATCCATTGAGCTTTGACTCTGTTGTTAAAGTCCTTTTGAGTTTTGACTATTTGTGCAACAAGAACCTGATTTTCAGCCTACATCTAACAAAATAGATACAATTTTTGAAATCTAAAGTATACATACTAATATAAGTAAAGTTTATATTTAAATATAAATTAATTTAAAATTAATTTGGATCCACAAATTTAATAAAGTTACAGCATCTACTGAACATTTAATATTGTTTGAAATCTAAATTTTAAAGTTCAATTAAGGACTCTAAAAAAAATCCAAAAAACCTACCATACTATGATCAGATTAATGTTTGCTCTTGTTTTTTTTCATTAGTAACCACTGTGCTACGTAATAGTTTTGATCCTTTTCTTCCATCATACAAGTTGATGTAGTACATGTGGATATATCCTTGCAAGAACGAAAAAGTGGAAAAAAATTTTCATGTGGGTTTGATTGTTGAAAGAAAGTGGAAAAAATATTGGGAATCATCGTCGGCATAGACCATTTTCTTCTGTGTTTAGTCTTCGGCATCGTCGTTGTAAATAAACTGGTAAAATCACGATGTGGGTCTTTATCTTCTTCTTCGTAGTATTCTATCGTGTGGGTCTTAGTCTTCTTCTTCACCGTGTGGTAAGAAATCACAGTTTGGATGGTGTTTTGAATGTATTGGATGAATTTTCTCAGTTTTGAAGCTATTTTTTGAAGCTCTGTTTTCAAGTTTGAAAACATGTCTAAAATTGTGCAGCAATGGGTTTTGGTTTCTCAAAACAGAAGCACTAAGTGTTTTATATATATATATATATATATTCTTTTCCATTCTTTTCCTTTATTGTGGCTCAGATAATCTTTTCATTCTTTCAACTTTAGCCAATAAGAACTAATTATTAGTGCAGCAACGAAGAATACAGGCCAGTGAAATTATGCAGCAAGTATTTGAACATGAAGGCCGGAGCTAGCTGAGTTCTTCCAATCATATGTTGAATTTTGAGGAAGAATTCTTCCAGTACTCTTGGTGGAGCATAAACTAAAACAATTAGAAAGATTGGAAGTAGTACTAATTCTTGATGTTCTTAGAGATCATGAGTTCATTACTGGATAGATTAAAAAAGCACACTTTTTTTTTTTTAAAGAACATACAAAAAGTGGTACTAATTGATTTTCATTTAGGGAACACAAAACAGAAGCACTTGATTTGCATATATGACATATTGCATGCCGTAGTACAACGATCTTGTCCATTGTATGAGTCAAAAGAAGAACCTCTGCATACGAGCTCAAAGGAAAAAAGGGTGTTTGGATTAGATAGCTTTAATCATTCATCAAATTGCACTCTCTTTTAGTCTGATAGTGGAGAGATATTTCCAACACTATACTAATAATACCAGGATTGGTTTAATTTGTTGTGTTCTTTCCTTTTTTCTTTCTTAAAAAATAACAACAAAGAGAAATTTGTGCATGCATGTTATGTCCAAACTGCTATATATATGGAGGGAGGCTATTCTGGTAAACATATATATATAGCTTAAAATAGTACTGATGTGTGTTAAAACAAGCAATGTGTATTCATGTAAACTTGACTGATTTTCGTCAGTTTTTGATATGCTAATTTAGGGGACACACATCAAGCATTAACATCAAGAAAATGTTTGAATTGTTGCAAAAAGTTTTAAAAAGCCGCTATTTTTCAAACATGTTGAATTCTTTGAACTATTTGCTCCTAAAAAAATGGTTGTACAATTTTTTTTAATGTAGCATGATAGCATGGAAAAAGGGAAAGAAAACCCATCTCTCTCAACACCATGTTGCTCAAATCTCCCAACCGCGGTATGTCATATGATTCTTAATATTTGTTAGGAGTTTGTTAACCTCGTACTTGCTAATTATCATTATTATTGTTATGTTAGGACATCCCAACAACTGCTCCAAACTTTCCTAATTACATGCATGGTTACGGACCAGGGCCTGCATGGTCACCGGCTTTTATCACATATCCAAATGCATACCAATGTCCAAGCAACATTCAAATGGTGATGCAACTTTGTTGCTTTTTTTTTTCCTGTGTTTTGGAAGTTTAATTGCTTTATTTTTTAGCAGAATATTGGTTATCCATTTCAATATGGGATGAGACCTCCAACTCCTCCAATGGCTACAAGCTCCGGAACGACCGAAAGTTTCAAGAGGATATACCCGGGTGTAGGGAAACTGAAGTGACATGTTCCTATTCTAGGGTTCATGAACAAGGTGAAGAGGATAGGCCAGATTCACGGAAAACTAGCGATGGCACTGCCGAGACACTTTCGTTAGACGGAATGGATGGTGGTGATATAATTGATGAGCCAAAAGCGGGGATGGAGTTTGATTTTTTTGAGGAATTAATGAGCTATTATAAGCTATATGCTAAAAAATGCGGGTTTGGATCCATGACATAAATGAGTGAAAGGGATGATGAAGGGAGTGTCAGATATGTCATTCTTGGTCGTGCCCGTGGGAGAAAAGCTCGGAATAGGACAATGAGTGTTGCCAAACCATGCCCGACAGGAAAGACTGACTGTAAGGCAATGATTATTGTCTTAAAAGTTGAGGGAAAGATGCGGTTGACCACAATTCATAATACCCACAATCATGGACTGAGTCCACAGAAATCTCACTTATTCCGATGTAATCGTGAAGTTAGTGAGACTGTAAAAAGGGTACTAGATACTAACAACCTGGTTGGGATTCAAATGAACAAGATTTTCGGATCTCATGTTGTGGGCGTGGGAGGATTTGAAAAGCTCTCATTTTTGAAAAAAGATTGTCGCAATTACATCGATAAGGCAAGACATTTACGACTTGGAGCAGGTGGTGCTGGTGCGCTTCGAGACTATTTTTGTAGGATGCAGTACAAGAATCCCGAATTTCTTACCTTGATAGATTTAGATGATGATGGGCGATTAAAGAATGTCTTTTGGGCAGATCCACGTATTAGGGTAGCTTATCAAAATTTTGGTGATGTGGTAACATTTGACATCATGTACTTGACAAACAAATATGGGATGCCTTTTGTTGGTGTAAACCATCATGGGCAGTCGATTCTCTTGGGAGTAGGGTTACTTTTTAGTGAGGACACAGAGACTTTTACCTGGTTATTTCAGACTTGGCTCCAGTGTATGGATAGTATAGCCCCGCCAGCTATTATTGCTGACCAAGACAGAGTAATTAAAAATGCAATTGCTCTTATATTTCCAAATGGCCGACATAGATTTTGCCTCTGACATATATTGAAAAAAGTCCCCGAGAAGTTTGGCTCCCATCGTGCCTACAAAAGTGGCCTGAGAACCCAACTGATGAAATGTGTGTATGACACTCAAACTATTGAAGAGTTTGAGAAATCATGGGAAGAGTTAATTAGCACATACAACTTGCAAGAGAATGTCTGGTTGCAAAGTTTGTACGTAGAGTGTACACATTGGGTACCGGTATTTTTAAAGGAGTATTTTTGGGCTAGCATGAGTACAACACAACGGAGCCAGAGCATGAATGTATTTTTTGACGGATATGTTCATGTGAAGAAAAATTTGAAGGAGTTTGTCAACCAGTTTGACAATGTCTTGAGAAAGAAAATTGATAATGAAATCAGCTCGGACTTCCACTCATTTAGCATTACAATTCCATGCATATCTAGATCTCCAATTGAAAAGAGATTCCAAGAGTTGTACACAAATGCAAAATTCAAGGAAGTTCAGTAGCAAGTTATGAGTGTGCTCGATATGGATCCATCTCTACTTAGACGAGATGGTGTGATGAAGACCTACCTGGTAGAAGATGAAATTCGTGTTGAGGAGTTTACGAAACATATTACATATTATGTGGACTTTAAAGAGGAAGACTGAGATGTTAAGTGTTCATGTGAGTTATTTCAAATGAAGGGGATACTGTGTAGGCATGTCTTGGCCATATTCAAATGTAACGGGATAAAGTATTTGCTAGATATGTACATTTTAGATCGATGATGGAAGGACATTAAACGGAGATACACGTTAATTCACAGTACCTATGACACAGGATATCAACGGGAAGATACTAATAGATATTCAAGTCTGTGGAATATTTGTTATCGGATGATTACACTAGCAGCGGGTTTAAAAGAGCAAATTGAAGATGCAACTAAAAAGTTATATACAATGATTGATCTATATCATGGAAACCAAGAACCCTCTTCAATGACCCAAACAGATTCCAATGTTGGTTTAACGACAAAGGACACAACTACAGCTGGTAATTCGTAGCAAGTACTCAATTCACTAGTTGTGCGCGGAAAAGGTAGATCCCCATCTCTGAGGAGAGTATCCAGGATGAAGCAAGACATGCGGAAAGTTAAAGTAAAGATGAAGAAAGCAAATGTAAAGGAAAAATGTAAAGAGGTTCGATATTTTTGCATATTTAGCATATTTGCCAGATGCATGTTTATGTGGGTTGATTTATTTATGCAAATATAGTGCTAATATATAGTTTTTTACTTGTTACCTGATTATTAGCGAGATAGAGGAGATAGGCTAGCCCAAAATGCATGTAGGAATTTATTTGGGCCATTCGAGACAAATCTTGCAGCTGAAGGAAACGTGCAGGTATACATATTTTAGTTGCAAAATTGCTACCTTACTTGGAGTAGTATTTGCCACATACATGCGAGAAACTTATATTTTGTCATATTTTGTTATAATCTATCTATCACTAGATCAGCTTAACTTTTGACATTAGTGGAATCCAAAATATGGTTGGGAGTAAAAAAAGTGTAATATTTCTAAACTTTTGATATTTTTAATAGTCAAATTGATGTCACATTAATAAGGTTGGGAGTATTTATTCTTTATAGATGGAACTTGGAGTGGCAGGATCACAACCTTTGCAACCTGGGTTGGATGGATCACAACCGGTGCAATGATATGATTGAACCAATTTGTAATATGGTTGGATGAAGAAATAGTGGGAAGACCCGATTTTTCTAATTATTTGTGGGAAGCAAGCTTGTCAAGTGCTATGTTTTGTAATTATTTTTGGAGGAATTATTGCAAATTGTAGTTTTTGTAAATATATTTTAGTGGGAAGAAAGAATGACACAAGTTGTAGTTGTAATTATTTTTGTGGGAAGAGAGCAAGGTGGGGCAAGTTATAGTTTCTCTAAGCTATTTTTTTGGGAAGAAAGCTTGCAAGTTTCAAATTGTAATTTATTTTTGTGGGAAGAAAGATGCAACTAGCAAGTTATTCTAATTGTTGGAATTTCTTTTGTGGGAAGAAAGCATGATTTTAGTGGGAATATTGGAATTTATTTTTGTGGGAAGAAAGATGCAACTTGCAAGTTATAGGTACATTTTTAGTTATTGTGATGATGCACCCCGTTAGATGCACCACTGCAATGATATGTACCATGGCAGCAAAATGCATGTAACATTAGTTAGAGATCCCATGTTGGCACAACATGGTATTAGAGACCTCACAGTGTTGTACCTAGTTAAATGTGTCATGTTTCAAGTATTTTATAGGGATGGGGAAAGTAAGATCCTGACAAGAGAAAGTAAGAACATAGTGCCATTTTTGCACTATGTTTGATAGAGTTCTAAAAATATTTTACTGTAGCGGGATACTTGTTTATTTTTTACCAGATTTGGGAGGTATAAACGTGGGAAAATCCTAAGACCACAACCACAGAGGTAGCTACTTTTAGGCTACTACGTATACAGGTTTTTAGGGCCATCAGTTAGTTATTGTCTATGCAGATATTGTACCTATAAAAAAAAAAAAATTGTCTATGCAGATATCGGCCAGATAGGTATGCTGAAATTGGTTCCTTTGCCAGGTGATGGTAATAATATACAAATCAAAATCAATTCTTTAAGCTATTTTATAACACTTAAACTACAAATTTAGCTCTCTCTCTAAGCTATTTTATAACATTTAAACTACAAATTCAGACTACGATTTGTAACATAAACTACTACCACTTCACCAAGTAACAACAAACAATTATCACAAAAGCCTAATACAACCGGGGTAGCATGCGTGAACGCTTTAGGAGAGCTTCTCTCTCAAGAAGAACCAACTCCTTTATTCGAATCTCCTCATTTCTACTAGTTAGCATCATGTCTCTCTTCTCGATATCATCCACTATTTTACGGAGTTGAATCAGTTTCCTTTCAACATCAATGAGTCTCTTCTCGATCCCTTTTCTCTTTCCTTAAGAGTTCATTTTGTATTTCTTGTAGATTCGACTCTATGTATTGATTACTATCAGCTCACTTGAAATATTTACAATATGATAATCCCTAATATTTAACACATATAAAAAAGTGTTAGATGTATGTAATAGGCAATCAATATATTATTTTAAGTTACATTACAAGAGTACTAGTTACCTTTGTGTTGTACTTTGGACACCCTAAAAAGGGTCGTCCTGGATTTCTTTTAGTATTTGAGCATCTCAATGTAGCTTCAATATTACAGAAGCACAATGGTTTCGCTAACGATGAAGAAGACAATGATGATGAAGACATTCTAACATGATCACAGTTTTATCAATATGTACTTGCCTTCCACCTAGACTGGACAAGGGCGAGTATCTTCCTTATTAGAAATGCATTACTATGGGCATAACATGCATTAAACAAATTTGTTAGAAGTTGCAACTATAAAAAACAATCAGCTATAACTCTTAGTTATACAAGGCAAACCCAAACAAACAAAACCCTTACAAACCAAGGTCAAACTTTTCAAATCAAACACTCACCCAAAAAAAAAAAAAAATTTAAAAACCACAGGTTGTCCATATACACTATTGTCTATACCAAAAAATGTTATATTGTTGTTGGCCAGGTGCATTACTATGGGCATAAAATGCATTAAACAAATCTGTTAGAAGCTGCAACTACAAAAAAAAAAAAAATCAGCTATAACTCTTACTTATTTTTTTTATATACAAGGACAATTGACAGTTAACTCCTAATTATAAAATAACATACACAACAAGCTAGATTGTGGAGAAGTTAAGGAGGTTGACAGCTACAAGTTTTGACATTGAAAGAAAACATATCAATTATTCTTTTCCTTTCCATGGATAAACAAAACAGGGCAGCTTATCAAGATTTTCAAACACCTAAACAAGCACTTCAAGAAAGAGCACAAGCCTGAAAAGCTAGTGAGTCAAATATCATGACAAAATTGGCAGATACTTTTATAGCTTACCAAACTGCAAACACTGAAAGAGACTTTAAACACAAAGCAATAATACAAGGCAAACCCAAACAAACAAAGCCCTTACAAACCAAGCTCAAACTTTTCAAACCAACACTCACCCAACAATTTTTTTTTTTTTTTTTAAACCATAGGTTGTTCATATACACTATAGTGTATACCAAAAAATGTTAATACTATTATTGGCCAGGTGCATTACTATGGGCATAAAATCTTATAAGCAAATCTGTTAGAAGCTGCAACTACAAAAAAAAAAAAAATCAACTATAACTCTTAGTTTTTTTTTTCTTATATGCAACAACGATTGACAATTAACTCCTAATCATAAAATAACATACACAATAAGCTAGATTGCGAGCTCCTAAAAATCTTCACGTTTCTTGGTTATAGAAAGAAAATAGATATATATTTTAAACTTCAAACCAAAGCATGAAAATACCATTCAGTAATACAAAGAGAAAGAGCCTAACAAACCCTAATAGTTTGTAGATCGAACCCTAAAAAAAATTACACATTTTGTAGATAACAAAATCCTAAGACGAAATTATGGGATGTTAATAGAAAATATACCCATTTAGATTATAGGACCTCGGATTTGTGGTAGCAGATGTTGGAAATGGAGTTGCGTGCCTGAAGTGGAGCTGCGTGCCGAAACTTTGAAAGTTAGGATTTTTCGGTATGAAGGGGAAGTGGCTCTTTCCAAAAGATGAAGAAGAAGAGAGGCCATAAGCGTGGCTTCAAGGGGACAAAGGAAGATTTCTCTCATGAGGAAGTAGAGAAGGAGTAGAGAGGGAGCAAAGAAGGAGAGAAGGGCTGGAAAGAAATCATAGAGAGGGAAATGTGAAAAGTGAGAAATGAGGATGCGGGAAAGTTTGGAAGAGAGAAACACATTCAACTCCAAACGATGCGTTTCAAAACATTTTGCCACATCAGCAAGGGTTTGCGCGGCACAGACCCCGCCCGATTGGTTCCAGCATTTTTCTTTTAATAATGATATACACTTTATGAAAATTGACTTTTTATAGTGGAACCATTTTTTTTAAAGGGAGTACACAAAACTTACATGCATTAGAATTGCACAAATCATTTGCTAACACTGATAGCCTCCTTCCTTATTTCAGGATCCTCCTTTCTTTTCCGCACTCGCATTGAAATCCATCTCTTTTTTCCTTGGCATCCAAAAAACTTAAAATCAATAGCAAAGCTGACTATATACATGTTGGGTTGTGGAGCCTGGTTTGTGAGCTGAGGAAATGCCAAGTTGAAAGTTTGCTCAAGATGCACTTGATGATTAGCTAGAGCGAAGCTCAGGTAGAGAGTTCACTCGAGACTCACTTGACAGATCGCTTGAGCCAATGTCGAATAGAGAGTTCGCTCAAGGTACGCTCAACACTCTACTTGAGCGAATAACCCAGAATGTTTTTTTAGGGTCTTCGCAACTAGCCTATATATATGTAATATATAGGTTCTAAAATTAATCTTGAGGCACTGGAGAACAGTGTTAAAGAGAGAGAAAAGGTTAGAGAGAGATAGTGTGGAAGAGACATTGTATTACTCCATAGTATTCCTACTTTTCTTCGAATAAAATCCTCTGCAGCTCTGTGGACGGAGGCACGTTGTTGAACCATGTTAAATCTTGTATCGTTTGATTGTTTATTTATTTCTCTCGTTGCCTGTTGCTTGTTTGTAGCATCGTTGGTAATAGCCTGATGATGTTTTTCACAAGACTTGGTATTAGGGCCCCAATGTTGGGGTCTAGGGAAGAACGATGACAGAAGACGAAATGAAGGCTGGGATCGAGAAGTTTAATGGCATAGATTTTGGGAAAGAAGTTTAACGGCATGGATTTTAAGAAATTTGATGGTACAAATTATCTCAACGGGAAGAGGCTCAATCTTTCTTTGTTGGGAAAGAAGCCGAATAGCATGGATGATAATGATTAGAGCCTTGTCAAGATTAGTGGCATAGAACGTTATTAAGGAGCGAACCACAGATTGGCTGTAGGAGGTGGGATTAGTTGCCCAGATTAGATAAGGGTCAGCTACAGGTTCTATGATGTGTGCCAGGGTTGGTACACGACCAGGTATTCCTAGTGCAGTGGGAGTTGCGAGTTGCCTTGCAAATTTGTTGACTAAGGAAACTACATGTGAGGAGCTCAAGTCGTGCATGGCTTTAGTTGGTTTCCTAGCTTGAAGACGAGAGCTATGAGCTGTAGAGGTGAAGGGCTTGTGCTAGAGACAGTGGTTGACGGTTGTGGTTGAACTAGTCTCCAAGTGGGAGATTGTTGGGTTGTGGAGCTTGGTTTGTGATCTAAGGAAATGCCAAGCTGAAAGTTTACTCGAATTGCACTCAATGTTGGCTCGAGCGAAGCTAAGGCAGAGAGTTCGCTCGACAGGCCACTCGAGCGAATGTCGGATAGAGAGTTTACTCGAGGCACGTGCAACACTCTGCTCAAGTGAATAACCTAGAACCTATTTTTTAGAGCTTCTGCCGCTAGCCTGTATATATATATATAATATGTTCTAAAATTAATCTTGAGGCATTGGAGAACGGCGTGAAACAGTGAGAAAAGGTTAGAGACATAGCCCTTGTGTGCTAGAGAGAAATAGTGAGGGAAATACATTGTATTGCTCTACACTGTTCCTAAATAAAATTCTCTGTAGCTCTCTGGGCATAGGTATGTTGCCGAACCACGTTATTTTCTGTGTCGTATGATTGATTATTTATTTTTCTCATTGGCTGTTGCTTGTCTGTAGCATCGTTGGTAATAGCCTGTGGTGTTTTTCACAAGAACACCAGCGAGATTTTGGGCTTGTTTGGGGAGTGATATGAGATGAGAATTTTTTGAATAGTAGTAAGATGATTTATGAATAGTAATGAGATAGTTTGAGTTGAGTATTTTTTGAGTTTTGGGAAAGGAGAGAGAAAAAGTTGAATAAAAAATATTATAAAATTCAAATATTGTTAGAATATAGTTTTATAATATTATTTTTATTTGAAAATTTGAAAAAGTTGAATTATTTTTTATTTTTTGTTTGAAAGTTTAGGAAAATTATAATGATTAGTTTGAAAATTTTTATATTTGAATTATGTTTGGGAAGAACATGGGATGAGATGAGATAAAAATTTTGGGATGAGATTTATTTCCAAACAAGCCCTTCAACGACATCCATCATATTAGTGCACTGGATTCATAATCTTGGCATTGGGAATTTGATATTGATCGCAACATTGTGTGATATCTGTGTAAGGAAAATTTTTCCCTCAGGAAAGGGCCAGAGGACCTCGGCCCAAAAACCAAGCCCAATAAGGATCTTACTCAAGCAAGGAGCTAACTGTCAACTAGGGAGAAGCATCGTCTGGTCGACAAGACAACTCGACCTAACACATCGGTGGTCTCCCTTGAGAACAAAATATGCACAGGATACACAGGAAATGTGGAGGACCCTCGATTCATCAACATCAAAGCATCAACAACTCACATAAACCAAATTGAGGCTTAGGGAGCCACCCTACATTAATGACACCGTAAACAAGTCACACTCCACAATTATGAAGCCGACACGGAGCCACGCCACATTTAAAGACTTTAACAAAATGAATAGTACGGGAAATCCGGAATCAATGGAAGTCGGCATGAACTGCCCTTCAAACTTGTAGTATAAATAGATAATCTCAGGTACAAGAACACCCTCTCTGATCCCTAGACTTTCTTATTTATTTACTACACCCCAAGAACACTTACTAACTTTGGATTCGGAGGCTCCCCTACCCCTAGGCTGCCCTCTCAAAGCCACATTATATTTTTCTCTCTGCAAGGTCTGTTGAGAAGACCTGAGTTGTTGGAGCCTGACCCAAGAGTATGCGAAACACGACATTAACAATCTAGAACTGATCGAAGTCCAAAGCAACATTGTGGTTTTTCATTTTGAACAATGAGAGGCGAAGAAGTTTAAGGAGTATTTGTCATTGGTTTGAACTTTGGTATTTATGCAGACAATGCTCAAATAAATTACCTGGAAGTGTATTGGAAATTAGTCTTCTAGCTAGCGCTTATCAAACTTTGGGGCTTTTGATTTTGAACAATGAAATGAAAAACTAAGGAGTATTAATTGCTATTGTGTGAATTTTAATTCTGCAAATTATGCCCGAAGAAATTACTCTTTAACGAAGACAGGGACATGCACTTCTAATCTGATTTTCCAGTTCTCTCTCTGTTTCAGAACATAAGAGACAAATGAAAAGATCGCATTCTTAATAAAAGTATCTTACAACAACGTAGAATATCCTTGCTTTGAAAAATAAGCAAAATAACTCTTAAATTCTACCTAGCTATCTAATTTCACAAACTCAGATATAAATCATATATAAATTTTTTATTTAGATTTTCCTATTTACTTTTCTAAAACTCAACAAAAACACTCGTTTCAAATTTTTAGAATAGTAGATTTTCCACCCACTCAACAAAAGCCACGTTTCAAAAACTATAATTATGTTTGTTTATGAATGGATTATATGTATATATTAGATGCTATTTTTTTTTATAATTCTAAAAAATATATATTATAGATGTAATTGATCCATTTTATATCCATTCAATGTATAACAAGCAATTTTATCAAGATTAAAAAATTTGCCACATTAAAATTTTTTATTTGAAAAAAATAAAAAAATAATCATCATATTTCTTGTTCATGTGTTTTTTTACCAAAAAATAATTGATTAAAGAGACTGGGTTGTTTGAATGTTGAGACGGTTTATATTATTTCATCTCATTTCATCTTAACATTTAAACAACGCTTAAACATACATTTTTCAAATTTAAATATTCAACTTTTTCATTTAATCATTATTTAAATATTAAAACTTTTTTAAATACACAAGCTACTGGATTTACTACATGGGAGTCTCATAGGGGGTCACTTGGGCTTTGACAAGACCCTTTATAGGGTTATGAAGGACTTTATTGGCCTGGCTAGAAATCGGATGTGAGAAATTTTTTAAAAGGTTGTGACATTTTCCAAACTGTCAAGGTGGATAACACACTCCCTAGTGGGTTGCTCCAACCCCTACCAATCCCCTCAATACCATGGATTAACATTACCATGGACTTTGTGGAAGGATTACCCAATTCTGGTGGTTTTAATGCCCTATGGGTAGTGGTTGATAGGTTTACAAAATATTCTCATTTTATTCCTATTTCCCACTCATATACTGCTAAAACCATCGCCCAACTCTATTACATCAAATAGAGACCCAACATTCACTAGCAAATTCTGGCAAGAACTCCTATCCTTACAAGGGGTTAAGTTGGCATTCAGCACGGCGTACCATCCACAGACAGATGGCCAAATCGAAGCAGTTAACAAATGGGTGGAAAACAACTTGAGATTGTGATAGGCCTAAAGAGTGGTCTAAGTGGGTGGCCTTGGCAGAATGGTGCTACAACTCGAGCCAGCATGCTTTGAGTAAATTAACACCCTTTCAGGCCCTGTATGGATACACACCTCCTAAGCTAACCAGTTATACAGCAGGCACAGCAAGACTAGAGGAGGTTGAGGTTACCTTGCATGAAAGAGATCAGCTTTGGGCCCTGTTGAAACAAAACCTGGTCAGATCACAGGAAAGAATAAGCGATATGTAGATAGAAATAGAAAATAACAACAATTTCAAGTCGGCAATTGGGTTTACCTAAAACTCCAACCAAACAGACAGTCCTCCCTTCGCCATCACCAAAGCTTGAAACTCTCACCACGATTTTACGGCCCTTTCCAGGTGATTCAGAAGGTTGGTGAAGTGGCTTACCGAATTCAACTACCCCATTCGGCCCAACTACACGATGTTTTCCACATCTCCCAACTGAAAAAGAAATTGGGACCCCAAGTCAGTATCATCCCCACCCTTCCACCAACTGACAAAAATGGTATTGTGAAGCTAGAACCTGAAGAGATATTCAACCAAAGATTGAAAAAAGTTCGCAACTTACCAGCTGTCGAGCTCTTGGTTTGATGGACAGGTCAATCTCCAGATGAAGCTTCATGGGAGCCCTACACACAACTATGCACGGATTACCCACACCTTGTGGGCTAGGTGTTTTGATGGGGGGAAGAGTTGTTACACGCCGAACGTGCAAAGTAGAGAACTGAGTGAGAGAAGTCTTGAGATGGGGATGTCGGCACCTTAGGGTTATTCCAGAAGACATGTTGCTGGGTTAAGGCGTGTAGGTGTAAGGGTTGGGTTAAGGCACATGGGCCACGCCCAGAAGCATAGTAGAGGAAGTCTACTCATTTGGGCTGCGAATGGGCCAAGAGGGCCTGATCCATTATTTTCTTTATGCTAGTTTAATTCCATTAAGTTTGTAACCGAATAATATAAGGATAATTCTGTCTTTTCATATTACTAGTATAAGTAAGCGTAGTAACGACCAGGAGAAGCATCTAGAACCTTGAGAATCATTTTGTTATTCTGTTTTTCATCTATGGAGGAGCTCCCCTCGAAGAGAGCCTTATCTTTTCCTACTAAATACATATGAACTATTCATCAGATTGTGCATTTTCCTTAATTTCCTAGTTTGATCCATTACAAGTGGTGAAACCTAGGTTCCGGAGGAGACGCGAAAACGAGGAAGAATATAATTTGATTCATTTTATTGGGACCATTGGCGGTTGAAGTGAGATAGATGGTGACGTGGCGTTTCTTTGGTAAGGAGTGACAAAAAAGATGAAGGACACGTGTGCGTCAGCCACGCCCACCATATCCAAATGGTTATCTTTATCATCCATTCCTCCTCACTCAGTCCTTCAGGAATCAGTCTTTACTTTCAGAAAAATTATTACTTTTAATTTAATATTTAACGGGCTATTAATTATCATTTTTGTAAAATTATACAGTGTATAGCTTTCGTACACTCTATTTTTTACCATGTTGAAATCGATCTAAGGTCCTGTTTGGATTGCAAGATGGTCTCATCTCATTTTTATCTCATACAATCTCATCTCAACATCCAAACACCACAAACACGAACACTTTTCAATTTTAAATTTTTAACTTTTTCATCTAGTCATTACCTAATCATTACAAATTTCTCAAATTTTCAAACAAAATACAAAAATAAAGGAAAAGCTTTGGATCCGGAGAGTTTCAACCCACACTTTTTTTTTTCTTTTTTTTTTTTTTGCTTAATGATTAAGTAAGTGTTTTTTTAATGATATTGTGATTTTTTTTAAAATGTTTTAGGATATAAAAAAAATGTATGAAGAAAAAAAACACATTTAGCCTTCTCGGGAGGTTTTGTGAGGCTACACCCTCGGTGGGTGTGCATGAACTCAAAAACCAATTTAACTTTTTTAAATCTCAAAATAAAAATAATTTTAACAAATTATATTTTAACAATATTTTAACTTATAATATTTTTATTCAACTTTTTCTCTCTCATTTTCCAAAACTCCATAAAATATCTTAACTCAAATTATTTCACTACTATTTACAAACTATTTCACTATTATTTACAAATTTTTCATATTATCATAACATCTAAATGAGATCTAAATTTTAAAAAATGTCACATAAAAAAGATTTATTACTGGATAGGTATTATTTAATAGACTGTAATTTTTTTAGAAAGATATTTGAATCAGTAAAAAAGGATAAAACAATTTATACTCCAAAAATTTTAAAAAGTGAAAAAATATAAAAATGAATACTCTATATATAATATTATCATCCCACTTATATTATCTATCAATTATTAGAATTAGCTCAATATTTTTCAATCTAGGTTTAGAAGATTCCATGTTTTGGGTATGTAAGATTTTTTCCGTACCTATTATTCCATTATTGTATCAATTGCGAAATATAATATTATGCCCATTATTTGAAAACTTAGTTTTCCTTTGTTTCAATCTCGATCATCAACGGGTGTTTGTTACAAAGTAGTGCCTTTTGGATTCTAGAGAGTTTGTTACAGTCTCGATTCGACTTGTCTTTCCTTTAGTTGGATATTTATTGATTCATAATTCTAGCATCGTTAATAATCAATTGTTGGGATTCATTTGGACACTTAGAATATCTCAAAATATATGTAAATAATAGTTAAATTGTCTGAGTTAATATGTTTTATTAAATTTTGATAAATGAGAGAAAAATAATTGATTAAAAATATAATAAAGTTAATTTTTTAAATATTTTATTTTGAAAATTGAAAATGTCAACGATATTCATATATGGCAATAGATAGATGGTTGTAAATATAGCAATAGTTGTAGATATATATAGGCGATATTTAGTTTCCTTATTGGTACTCATTTATTCTTTCCTGCTGGACATATGATTCCGGGGATGTAATTAGGGATGGGAAATAGTGATATGATACACGAAAAACTCTCGAGAGACGTATTCGATGCAACTTTGACAGAAAAAGTTATATTATTTTTTGCGTTTTATATAGAAGTTTAGAAAATTTTATTGATTTTGTGTTTCGATAATGATTAGGTAATTATTAGATGAAAAAATTAAATATTTGAAATTGAAAAGTGTTTTGTATTTAACTAATAAATTAGAAGAAAATATATGAGGATATATTGTTATCCAAATAAGGCCCTAGTGTTGATGCAATTTCCGACGATGCCTTCTACACACTCTACAACTTGCAACCAAGACAAAGTTTCAGAGAACCCCGTGGCGCATGCTTCCAATGGTTAAGTTAGAGAGATAATTACTTCTTTTAGTAATCAATGACCATAAATTTCCTATAAAAAAAAAAGACCCATAAATTTATAATCCCTTTAAAGCATACTTGGTAGGATATTTATAGGGGTTGAACTGTTTGCTAGTGGCATTATCTTTTTGGGGGTGCAATTCTCAATGCCAGTTAGTAATATTTCCTTCTTGAACTTTTTTACTGCTTACGTCATCCTTCTAATGCGAGTATTTCACCATTGATTATTTCATTTCGGTGTAAGTATCTCACCACTGATAGCGTCCTTCTAGTAAGAGTATTTTTCTGATGATAGTGTCTCTCCGATGCTAGTATCATGCCACTAATAGTGTCATTTCGAGGCGGATATCTTGCTTGGACCTATTTCTGTGGATCTTGATCTTATAGATATATGGTTGCTTGGATGTTTTCCCAAGCCTTACTTTGGGTCGATGCGGTGTGTATGGCGTCATCTCATCCTTTTCTCGCTTGCCAGCCATGTGAATCCCACGTAACTTCGCTTTTTTCCGCAACTATTCTTTCTTCACCAGCTGTATATATATATATATATCTATATATATCTATATTTATATATTCGTATTCAATAGTTAGGACCCACAAGGTAAAATGGGTTTATCATTTTTACCAAGTAAGAGTGCTAGTCATCAGAACTTTTGTTGTTGTGTGTAGTCTAATTTAAAGTTGCATTTTGCTCGATTTTACCTCAAACAACATCCATTTAGTCCGAGTATTTCACCATTGATTATGCCCTTTCGGTGGTGAGTATCTCACCACTGATAGCGTCCTCCTCATGCGAGTATTTCTCCTGCCGATAGTGTTCTTCCGGTGCACCAAATGGTTCTCTAGCAAAAATCACTGGAAAAGAGGGGCTATATTTCTTTGGTGCTATTTTATGTTCTGCTTTTGTACTAGTATTCTTGAGGTTCCAGGTTCTATTTTTATTGTTCACTCTACTCTACTGCAAGAGTTTTTAAATATTTATTACAAAAGTGTTCTCCAAGTCCTGCACTTGTCTTTGAAGGAGAGGAATCAATGATTACAGCAATCTCAGAGGATCCTTTGAGGTTTAAGGTATGTGTTGTAATCAACGTTGTTATGTAACCATGTCTTAAGAGGTAGCAGCTTGTTATGTCATGTTACTAAATGGTAAGGAGTTCGGAGCCCATGGTTGTTTGAGTCGATGTAGAGGATTGGATAAATGTCTAGGTCTCTACCATGCAGACAAGAAAATAAGAGAAATGATAGTTGCAGTCATGAGTGTGCAAGCGCCACACAATCATTTTGAAAAAAGTGAATAACTACAGGACTCACAAAAAAAAAATAATAATAATTTTTTAATAATAGACCCTGCTCTTTTTCAAAGCAATGTACGGCACTTGCGCACTCCACAACTGTATGTAACATTACTCAGTCACAAGATTTTATCACGTAACTCAGATGTTGTTGTGTAATATATGATTTCTTGTTTATGTTTGCCATGTTCCAGGGAAGGGTAGTCATTATCAGAGGAGAGGGGCCAAGGGAGGACCAGGCATGCCATAAATGTCAACTCCAACAAGTGCAATAATGGGAGCAGGTCTTGGAAAGGTTTGGTATTAAATCCCAATGTTAACTCAACTTATAAGGTTTCTTCAAGGTCATATATCTAAGTAAAAACTGATAAATTGGTTACTCCTAGATATAACTTTTTCATTTTCATTTTGCCAATATGGTATTTTTCAAGCAAAATGCATGAAACTATTCGACGACAGATGTTTCCCATGAATGACATGTTTGTTTGGCTATTGCTTTTGATTGCTGTAGGATGTAGCTTTGTTGACTGATGGCAGGTTTTCAGGAGCTTCGCATGGATTTGTTGTTGGCCACATATGCCCTGAGGCACAGGTGCACTAGCCATTTATTCATCTAGATGATTAACTACATTAAAAGGGGGGAAGTGGTGGAGTTACATTGTTCACTCACAAAATACCACTTATTTCTCATTTTTCAGTCCAAATACAATCTTAACAGCTAGACCTTAACCGATGGTGCAACTTGAAAAATGTTGGTAGTCTTAAGTGCAAATTGAAACTTTTGGTACTTTAGGGTGAAAAATGAGAATCCTACCAAATTATTATTCACAGATCAAAATAATGTATTGCGAATCATTTGCAGGAAGGTGGCCCTATTGGTTTGATTGAGAATGGAGATATCATCAATGTTGATGTTCAGAAGAGGAGAATAGATGTTCAGATATCAAATGAGGAGATGGAACAACGAAGACAGAAATGGACTCCGGCTTTGTACAAAGCAAACAGAGGAGATCTTTACAAGGTATGTGTGGAGTTTGCCTTGACATCCCTTTTTTGTGTATCTTAGTTGATGTATTTATTAAAGAAATGCAATCTTATTTCATTATATATAATTCGTATAATAATATAAGTTAATTTAAAAATAAACTGAGCTACAACGTGGTGAAAAAACCGTACCTCAAGTACTTCCAAGTTCGACACGTGCAATAATAAGTCACGTGACGTGGAGATCTGTCTTCATCGACCGACGATGATACATGAGAACTTTGTGATACTCCTCGACCAGCAGGTGATTCAAGTTATCGGAAATGGTTCGGGGCGGGTCTCCTATGATCTTCGACGAGAGCAAGACCTCTCGATTCCGAATTTTGCCGAAAAATGACGTCGACGAGTCGAGAATACGATGGATTGACGTACCCGATTGCTTCTGCTTCCATCTGTGGAATGCATGGGGGGAAAACTCTGAAACAGGCAACAAGACCATCGTTGTCATAGGTTCGTGAATGAGCCCACCGGACTCGGTATTCAACGAGAGAGAGGTCCCGCTTCAGAGTATGTTATCGAAGATCAAGTTAAACATGAGAACGGGGAAGTCCACGCACCGGGTGATTGTGTCGGGCATGAACTTGGAAGCAGGGCAAGTAAATAGGCAGCTCCTTGGCCAAAAGACTCGGTACGTGTACCTAGCGATAGCAGAGCCGTGGCCCAAGTGTTCCGGCATTGCAAAAGTTGATTTGAATTCTGGTGTGGTTACCAAATTTTTGTATGGGACGGGATGCTTCGGAGGAGAGCCATTTTACGTACCCAAGAAGATGAAATCTGAGGGAACTCATGTTAGAGGAGATGATGATGATGAGGGGTTTATAGTGGGGTTTGTGAGGGATGAGAAGTGAGAGACATCGGAGTTGGTGATACTGGAAGCTTCAAGCATGGAGGTAGCGCCAACAGTGAGATTGCCTGCTAGGGTTCCTTATGGGTTTCATGGCACATTAATTGTTGGTGCAGAAGATTTGAAGGCGCAAGCAGCCATGGCTTAGGCTCTAAACTGTTCCTCCTGATTGACGCTTTTATATATATATATATATATATATATAAGAAGATATATATAGTTTCTTAGATAAGAGCCATATTTGTTTATATATATATATATTCTAGTTAAAGATCCAAACTGCCAGTATATAATATATATTAGCCAATCAGGAATATTATTTCTTTTTATTTTTTTAATACTTCAAATAATATTTTCATTATATAGTTAAAATTATATAAAGTTATAATTTTTACTTATACTCGTGGAGTGAATTTTATACAAATTTTATTTTTTTACCGAGCATTGCAGATAAATATTCTACCGAGCATCCTTGGATAAAAGGCTGTTTCTTTTCACTATCCGGGCATTGCAGAACTCAACAACAGTCGTCCCCTCTTTCAAAAACAGCTGCTGCCCCCACTGGAGCGTCTGCATTTCAGTTGTAAACACTCGTAGTAAGCCACAAATTCCAGCAGATAAGCATGCATTCTCACGTAGACATATATTATATGTGGTGTGTGCGCAGGCGCGGGCATGTATGCATATACATGTGTGCGCGTGCTCGTGTGGAGAGAGAGAGAGAGTACCAATGCACACTGATACTCCAAAGCGACAGTCTTTGCCACGACGATTCATCTCATGCAATAGAGTAACAACACAGCGAGCGCCTGAAACAGACAATAATGTCAATAAATTTCTTCATTGAGCATTGAGAACAGCTTCATGGCATTTTATGCTCCAACTACTAAATTATCTTCACCAATTTGAAACCATCTGAGCATAAATCAATAGAATACTCCAAAGTTTGCCCTCTGCATATATGAATCAAGGGATAATGTAAAGAGTAATAATCATCAAACTCTTTCCCTTGAATCCAGCATCACTTATTGAGAACAACCATATGTACACATGTTGAACTCCTTGGTTATCAGTTGTGCCGACAGTGAGGTTGCTTTGTCATTCCGTGGTTCTACCAGGACGGCAAACCTATGTAATAAACAGCACTCTTGTGCACTCTAACCAAAATGAATCTTAGTTCAGATATTACCTTCTCAATCATCAATTTAGTATTGGCAGCTCATTATAATTTCAAAAAAATACATCTAATTGTATTATGATTAAATAAATGATAATCTGATTGGACTTGCATATCAAGATAACAAGTAATTAACACATGAAGTACGATGAATGTACAATATCAAAATGATTGACTTAAATATAACAGTCTAGTCCCCCAAGTCAAGCAACTCTAACCAATAAAAAAGCACTCTGAACAAGAATCGGAAATCACCTACTTTTAGAGTAATTCCAATACAATCCAAAAAAATAGGAATTAAAAATAAGAATAAATCAAGATGAAGAAGAAAATTGGCTATCATCCAGAGAAGCACCATTTTCCTAAACGGACCAGTATTGGTATTCTAGCTCAATGAGAACTTCCTAGAAAATGACATGATGCCCATAATGTAAAACCTAGTACAACCGAACTAATTGCTTAAACTAATCACTCACTTCATAAGACAATTGGGACCTAATAATCAATTACTTAAGAAGTTCAACAAAATACTATATCAGCTCCAATGCTTGTCTCTTCATAGCACTTGTGTAACGCCCCAAGGGAGGCCCAAGCCACCTACGGGCTTACACTCCAAAAAAAACTAGTCAATGATGCAATTGGAGTCCCGTTAGAACCATTACAAAGAGCAAGAATTTCTCCTTCCCAAGCAATGTGAAATCCCATACACCACCTACTCTTATCACTCAATATGAGGTATCACAATCTCCCCCTTAAATTCCCAGCGTCCTCGTTAGGCCCGTCCATCTTAGGTGGCATGGCTCAAATTCCACATTTCTGGATGGGATAGACTATAATACCCGTTTGTAATGCCCCAAGGGAGGCCAAGCCACATCTGAGCCTATACTCTGAAAGGACTAGTCAATAATACAATTGGAGTCACATTAAAACCATTATAAAGAGCAAGAACTTCTCCTTCCTACCCTTATCACTCAGTATGGGATATCACAACTTGATTCAATAAAAGTTTGACTTGTAAAAAAAAATGCTTTTATCTGATTTTTTTTTTTTTTTTTTGATCGGTACTTTTATCTAGAAAAATTTGGAATTTCTCCAATTGCGATTGACCATGTGTCAGCCTCCTTGCTTGTGATAAAGATGAATACAGTACAGCTGTGTACCAAGTACTGACCCCCTCAAAGGTTAGTTTCACTGTCGAAAATCACCCCTACAACCGATGGTCAGTGCACGGTTGCTGAACTGCACCAATACCAACTAGTGTCAGTTGGCTGGTTGGATGGCGGTTGATGTAGGATAGAATAGGATAGAAATGAGAAGTGAGAAGAGAAGTAGAATAAAAGCAAGTAGAGAAGAGAAATATCCAGAAAAAAGAGAAGAAGACGAAAGCAAGAGAAATGGGGTGGGAAAGCGGCGGCTGTAGGCACTCAATTATCAATTCTTCCAAAAACTAACCTTCAGTGTTTTCTTACAGCACTTAAATAGGAAAATAACAAAGCCCTAGTAACCCTTAAAAGTCTGTGGGCTAAAGCCCAAACCCAAAATAAAGAAATCAAAATAAAATAACCAAAATAAATAACCAAAATAACAATAATAAAAGATGTCCTCATCATCTCTCTCGGGGTGGGAAAAGAACTCGACTCCGTCGAGTGAACAAAACACAATAAGACTGCAATCAATCACCCAACCATAAGCTAAGTGATTGAGCAATCTTCTTCCGACGTCCATAAACATGAGTGAGTGGAGGCCTGAGTCTGGTATCCCTGCCAACTCCCCCAGAACGGACGGATGATGACCCGGGCAAAAGAAGATCTTGCTGACTTCGATAAAACTCCAATAAATCTGGGTCCAGCTGCTGAAGTGTCTCTCTGGGAATCCATGTACAGTCGGAATCAGGTCGATCTACCCAACGAACAAGGAAACGCTGAACCTCTCCATCATTGGTCAACACAATTTGTTCATCTAAAATAGCATCAATTTTATCTTTGTGTGCTGTGACAGATGATATTGGAGTAGGAGTGACAGAAGAATCAGGGTCAAGGTCCACAGATGGAGGGAGAAGAGGGTCATTAGAAGGATTGAAATGGCCTTTGTAAGCAACTAAGTCCTCAACATTAAAAGTAGAGTGGTAACCAAAATGTGAGGGAAGATCAATGACATAGGCATTTGGACCAACACGCTNTGATATTGGAGTAGGAGTGACAGAAGAATCAGGGTCAAGGTCCACAGATGGAGGGAGAAGAGGGTCATTGGAAGGATTGAAATGGCCTTTGTAAGAAACTAAGTCCTCAACATTAAAAGTAGAGTGGTAACCAAAATGTGAGGGAAGATCAATGACATAGGCATTTGGACCAACACGCTTTAAAATTTTAAAAGGACCAGCACTACGTGCCTGCAATTTGGAAACGGATCCAGGTGGACGTCGTTCCGGTCTAATTCGGATCATAACATAATCCCCAACCTTAAATTCAACATGTCGTTTATGCAAATCAGCTCGAAGTTTATATGATGCATTACTAGCCTCAAGTTGTTTATTGATCTCTTTATGCAAATCATGAAGATGTTGAACAAATGCTTCAGCTGACACAGATACACTAGCATGTGGGGACATGGGAATGAGGTCCAAAGGCTTCCTAGGCTTATAACCATGAACAACTTCAAAGGGACTCATACTTATAGACCGATTCACAGAACTGTTATATGCAATCTGAGCTGTAGGGAGGATCAAATCCCAATTCCTAAGATTTTCCTGGACCAAACATCTTAATAAGTTGCCAAGACTGCGGTTGACAACTTCAGTTTGACCATCCGTCTGAGGGTGGTAAGCGGTGGAAAATTTCAGTTTAGTGCCAACCATATGCCA
>QEOT01009417.1:46015-56782 GCA_003123785.1 Pterocarya stenoptera
TTACCCTTATTTTCCAGTACAGGAGGAACATTAGATGGAGGAGGCCCTAGGAGAGACTTAGGGGAAAGAGTGGATGCTGGGGTAACGGGTGGGCGGTTGTCACCACGTCTTCCATACGGAGTCCTGGTAACTGACTCATAGTCTCGGACTAAGGAATAAGCGTGGTCAAGAGTAGTGACACCTCGAAGGACAAGCTCACGCCTAAGATCATCTTTTAGGCCTTGTCTAAACCTACTCAAAGTCATGGCCTCATCCTCAGCTACCTGACATCTCATTCGGAATTCATCAAATTGAGTGACATACTCAGTCACTGATCGATTACCCTGTGTAAGAGTATTCCATTGGTCCAACAAATTACCCCTATAAGATTGGGGTAAGTACTTCTCTTGAAGGCGGCGTTTCATTTCTTCCCAACTCCCAACAGGAAGCGCATGACGCCTCTCAAGAAGATCCTCTACACTTTCCCAAAAAAGTTGAGCATTGCCAGTTAATTTCAAACTGGCGAATTGAACTCTCCGATCCTCAGGGACCCCATACCAAGCAAAGAAACGATCCATGTCCTTAATCCATTGAGTAAAAACTCGAGGATCTAAACAACCATCAAAACTAGGGGCATCTAACTTGATGTTTCTAAATAAACGTTCTTCATGACGAGTAGGAGACTGAGTTTCTTGACGGTAATAGTCTCGTCCTTGCTCACGATCATAATCCCTTTCCCTACGATCACGTCTAAAGTGTTGTCGAGCACCTCGTCGACGACGATGATCTCTATTATGTGATGCTTCAGAATTGTTAGATGAGTGAGGGAGTCCTTCAAAATTGTTCAACCTAGCAGCTAGGTCCCTGTTTTCCTCACGAGTGACAGTCATCTCAGCTTGGACAGCCGCTAATTGAGTCTGTAAATGTTGCTGGTTAGTGGCTAGTTGAGCTAATTGCTGGGTGAGGACCTCAAATTGGGAAGGATCCATGGTAAAAGTACTAGAACTAGGGGTGACAAGACGACCACTACGCAACTGCATGCAATGCAACACGTGCTAAATGAAATGCAATGGAGAGATCAATGAACAACAAGTGCAAGCAATGAAAATATCAGCATGAGCAAAGTTTTTTTTTTTTTTTTTTGGGATTAAGTAAATCCAAATACGGCAAGCAACTACTGCTGATATTTAAAATAATAAAGCAAAGACCAAATACCAATCAAGACGATCCAAGTACGCAGGATTTTTTTTTGAATAATGAGAAGGCGAAAAGCAAAGGTATGGATTATGAGAATGAGAGAATGGAAATACAAAATCTAAGGATCGAATAAGCTGGACCGCAACAAAAGTGGGGTAAAATTAATCAGAGACTAAATTAGCAAAAGGATCCAAGCAAGAAGGTCTAGAAATTTACTACGGTAACAGCAGCACAAAAACATACTTGATACAATTTTAAAATAAACAAATAACATAAAACCAAATAGAGATAGGAAACAGAGACTCCCTTAATTCGTTGAGAAGAAACACATGGTGCACCCGATGTTACAATTCCAGTTCTCGAATTTTTTTTTTTTTTTTTTTTGCTGTCTCTGTGTATTTCGGCGCTAAATATATGGCTGGTGTGGACGATAGCGCAACACAGATGGAGAGCCGAGAGCTGAGATGGACGGGGGACCGAAACAGGGAGTGGTTTGCTTTATCGGGATGATCTGCTCAGGAGGTGCGGCGGTTTCTGGTGATTTTCGGCAGATTCACTTGGTGGTTTTCGGCAAGGTCTGAGGAGAAGATGAAGTATTTTCAGCACTGGTTGTTTGTTCAATGTGGTCTGGTATGGATGGTTTGGTTTGGCTCGAAGGGAACTCTTCGGTGGAAATGGGTTGCAGAAAATAATCTATTGCTTGAGAAAACAATAAGACCGGCTCTTGATACCAAATATGATGTAGGATAGAAATGAGAAGTGAGAAGAGAAGTAGAATAAAAGCAAGTAGAGAAGAGAAATATCCAGAAAAAAGAGAAGAAGACGAAAGCAAGAGAAATGGGGTGGGAAAGCGGCGGCTGTAGGCACTCAATTATCAATTCTTCCAAAAACTAACCTTCAGTGTTTTCTTACAGCACTTAAATAGGAAAATAACAAAGCCCTAGTAACCCTTAAAAGTCTGTGGGCTAAAGCCCAAACCCAAAATAAAGAAATCAAAATAAAATAACCAAAATAAATAACCAAAATAACAATAATAAAAGATGTCCTCATCAGCGGTCCTAGGAATCGTTAGTGAATGATGGTTCTCATATACATGGGCTGCTTAATTATATGTTGTAGTGATCATGTAACCCCATGCACAGCACCTCCACCCACCCATTCTTTGTGCTTCCTCAACTTCATTGGCGTATCATCAATATGAAATTGTGGGTGACAGATGGAGGCAATGGAGTGGCAGGGAGATAGGTTCCAACATCCTCTCAAACCCCAACATTAAAAATACGTGTCCCAAAACAATTAGGCCTGAAACCATTGGGTTCTCAAACCCCCCACTGACCCCCAGCCTGGCCCTGCCCACCTTTTATTTTCCTACCCAACACTGAACCCATGCCTAAGTCAGGTTGGCCAATCAATTTCAGTTTTTTCCCCAGCCCTAGAAAACCTCTTATAGTTCCAGTAAAAAGAAGGTGTTCAAAATTGTGGTTCGTATAACTCAAGATAATTCAAATTCTTAGTATATACCTGTTGCACCGAAAGGATGCCCAAGGGCCACAGCACCTCCATTCACATTGATCTTTTCTGGATCAAGTTGCAGCTTTTTCTGGCAGTATACAGATTGGGATGCAAATGCCTGCGCCGTTGCAAATTCTCGAGTAATTATATATTCACAGGCCTGAATCCAATATTAGAATGTCTTTCAAAATTTAATACCTCATTAATCTCGAAAAGGTCAATATTTTCAAGCTCTAAACCAGCAGCCTTGACTGCAGCTGGAATTGCAACAGCTGGGCCTACACCCATGGTTTCTGGATCGTCACCAACAGCAAGAAACATCCTGCATGACCAACAAAAAGTAGATTATTTGCTTATAAAAGGTAATGCCACTTGTTTCACATTAATTTATGGGGCTAGCCATGAAAGGGATGAGTGTAGGGGCAGTGGCATCTCAAAAACACATTTATTGATGAGTTTACCGAGTCCAATAAATCATGACAAGTGTTCAATAATCTCCAAGACTGGCCAACTCACCACATACAAGACTGATAAGTGAAGTCGAGAACCTCTTCACTTGAAGTTTTGAGTTCCGGAATAATTTTTGGTACTGCCAATGAACGGTGGAAAAACCATAACAAGAGGCAAATCCAATGGCAAAACCATCCTAAGTTTCCCATAGAACAGAATGTATGCTTCGAGATTTTTCAATACTATTTTTAGGAGAGATTTTAATGGAAACTATTGAGGAGAAAGTCTGACTCATTTAATTTATAAAATATACATAAAGATTGTAAATGATTGCATGCCATTTTGTGCACTAAATGAAGCATTACTAGTCAATGGTTAAGAAGAAAGTTCCACTGGAAATGCTAGATGGCAAGCAGGCTACCCCAAACACTATTGCAAACAGCAGTTCACATGGGTATTACTCACAGAATTCAAGCACCAAGGGCAGGGAATAAGATGCAATATGTTACAATTCAAGTGGTGCAAGCTTAATCATGCTTATATGAGCTTTCGAGCATCCTCTCCTTGCAAGTCAGTTTTTAAGGGTGAGTTCTACTCAAGGATTTTGTATCACTTGATATTAGGGTCAATCATCACGTCGAGTATGGGATCGGACGGAACTTGTCAAGTATGGGATCAAATGATTTGTGGCTTTGTGGTCAGGTCTCAAAGGTAGACCTAAAGGCTAGATTAAAATGTGCTGGTATTACGTGTAGGGATAGTGCTAAGTTAGTGAATACTGATAGATGAGTGGAGTTTCCAAAAGAGAAAGGACTAACAATAGGTCAATGACACCAAAGTGAGCTATGGCCGCTGGTTACAGAGTGTAGTGCTATGTTATGGTCCAAGTGTCCCACATCGCTTAAGTGCAGGCTTGACCATGAGTACATGAGCTCTTGGGCACCCTCTCATTGCATAAAAGTCAGTTTTTTTTTTTTTTTTGATAATAATAAATTTTATTCAAAGAAATAGACATAAGCCCAAGTACACAGGACGTATACAAAGGAAATACCTACAACTTCCAGAACCAAAAAAGAAAACTACCACCATAAAGCTAAAACAGATTCAGAAAATTATCCATCATTACAAAAGCTTTAGCCCAAGAATCAAAGTACTCCAGAAAAAAACTCTGAGATCTCCCAAAGAACGTTCTCTGTCTTCGAAGCATCTCCCATTTCTTTCAAGCTAAATGCACCACATAAGACAAGGAGGAATCATTTTCCAAACACTCATCGCCTTCTTACAGCCCTTCACACCCTTCCACCCTACCAATAAATCCACCACTTCCCTAGGCATTACCCAATGTAATCCTATCCAACTCAAAACCTCGTTCCATAAGAATCTTGACACTTCACAATGAAGGAAAATGTGATTAACAGATTCTCCATCCCTTTTGCACAAAACACACCAATCCGCAATAAACAAACCTCTCCTGCTAAGATTTTCAGTAGTCAATACTTTGCCCAAAGAAACCACCCAACAAAAAAAAAACAACCTTAGAAGGGACTTTCACTTTCCAAATACTTTTCCATGGGAATGCACAACTATCATGACTTAACAAAATTCTGTAATAAGATGAAACTGAAAACACTGCATTTCCAGCAGGAATCCACATCATACAATCCTCTCTATCTCGGACCAGATTTGAGCTGTAAAGTTTAACCAATAAAGCCTTAACTTCATCCACTTCCCAGTCATTAACATCCCTTTTAAAAATAATATTCCATTCAACCTTATTATTACTACTGCAATACAAATCACAAACAGCTGCACTTTGATCCCTTGCAATTCTGAAAAGGGCAGGAAATTCCAGCTTAAGAGCAGTATCCCCACACCACAGATCATGCCAAAAGCGTATCCTCTTTCCATTTCCCATCTTCAATCTGATGTTCTTAGAGAATGAATCCCAACCTTTTCTAATAAATTTCCACAAACTAACCCCATAAGCTCCCCTAGAAACTTTAAAACACCAACCTCCCCACGAACTTCCATATTTCACATCTATTACACTTTTCCATAGAGCTTTACTTTCCAATTGATATCTCCAAAGCCATTTCCCAAGTAAAGCACTATTAAAAACTCTTAAATCTTTAATCCCCAAACCACCTCGATCCAACGGTTGACAAACCTTCTTCCAACCAACCAAATGATACTTCTTTTCCTCACCTATTCCTCCCCATAAGAAGTTTCAAAATAAACTCCCAATTCTCCTTTCAACCCTTTCTGGAAGAGGAAAAAGAGAAAGGAAATAGGTGGGCAGATTAGACAGGGTACTTTTTATAAGAGTGAGTCTACCCCCCGTAGACAAGAAAATCCTCTTCCATCCAGCTAACCTCCTTTCAATTTTTTCAAGCACCCCATCCCATATGTTTACAGCTTTAAAAGAAGCTCCCAAAGGAAGTCCAAGATACCTCATAGGCAATGAAGAGATTCTGCACCCCAGTAAGTTTGCCAAATCTGATAAATTCTGAACATCCCCCACAGGAACAATTTCAGACTTCGATAAATTTACTCTTAACCCCGAAGCAGCTTCAAAACACAGCAAAAGTGCTCTTAAAGCACGTATGTTATCCGAATCAGGCTCACTAAAAAGCAGGGTATCATCAGCAAATAACAAATGAGAAATCTTTAAGTTATTCCTTATCTCATTACCCACCACAAAACTGGACAGAAAATTAGCCTCCACAGCCTTTTCAATCATTCTACTCATGGCATCCATAATCATAACAAAAAGAAATGGGGACAAAGGATCACCTTGCCTCAAGCCACAAGAACTACAAAAGAAACCAGCCGGTTCTCCATTCACCAATATAGAAAATTTTGAAGTCGTTACACAATGCTTTATCCAGAGTCGCCATTTAACACCGAATCCATATCTCCTCAATAGATAATCAAGAAAATCCCAACTTACATGGTTGTAGGCTTTTTCCATATCCAATTTAATAAGAATACCAGCCTTTTCCAACTTCAATTTGCTTTCCAAACATTCATTAGCAATTAAAGCAGAATCTAAAATCTGCCTACTTTGCACAAAAGCATTTTGAGATGGAGAGATTATCCTCTCCATCACCCTACTCAAACGATTAGCCAACACCTTGGAGATGATTTTATAAATGCCATTTACTAAACTAATAGGCCTAAAGTCTCTTAACTCCACAGCCCCTGCCTTTTTAGGAATAAGAGCAATGAAAGTCGCATTCAAGCTCTTCTCAAACTTCATATAAGAGTGAAACTCAGCAAACACCTTCATGATATCAACCCTAACAGCATCCCAACAATCTTGAAAAAATGCCAAAGAGAATCCATCCGGTCCCGGAGCCTTATCCTTGTTCATGCCCTTTACCACATCTAGAACTTCTTCTTCAAACTCTCTTTCCAACCACACAACTTCGAACTGCTCTATGGAGTTAAAAACAAGGCTGTCCAGTTTTGGTCTCCAAGAAAAATTCTCTGAAAACAGCCGCTCATAATAATGCACAATGTGGGCCTTCACTTCTTCTTGATCCTTAATCAACCTGTCCCCGTTGCGAAGAAACTCAATAGCATTATATCTTCTATGAGAGTTCGCCATTTGATGAAAAAATTTGGTACATCTATCCCCTTCCTTCAGCCACAACACCCTCGATTTTTGCCTCCACGAAATCTCTTCCATAAGTGCTAAATTTTCCAAATCTGAAACCACCAAGAATTTTCTGGTTCTATCATCTTCCGAAAATAACCCTTGCATCTCCTTTTCTTCCAAAATTTGCACCTCCTCCTTAAGACGCTTCCTCTTGATATCCAACAACCCAAACTACTCTTTATTCCATCTCATCAAATCTGATTTTAGAGATTTCAACTTTCTAGCCAAAACAAAACTAGGAGTGCCCGAAAAATTATGGGAATTCCACCATCCTCTTACCATTTCCCCAAAACCTTCATCCTTTAACCACATATTCTCAAATTTAAAATAACTTCTTCTACTCACAATACCTCCACAGTCCAACATAATGGGAAAGTGATCGGAGCACAATCTCGGCAAAACTTTCTGCGTCAAACCAGAAAAATGGGCTTCCCAAGTAGGCGAAACCAAAAACCTATCCAACCTAGAAGAAGATCTACCATTAGACCAAGAATAATCTCCTCCCACCAAAGGTAAATCTCTCAGATTTAAATCAAAAATTAAATCTGAGAAAGTAGCCATAGCACTAGAAAAAACTGATTCCCCCGACCTCTCATTAGGAAACCGAGTAAGATTAAAATCCCCTCCAAAACACCAAGGTAAATTCCACCAGCTACAAACACCGACATTTCATCCCACAAAAGATTCCTTCTCCCATCCACATTAGGGCCGTATACCCCAGCAAACGCCCACTCAAACTCATCTTCAAGATTCTTAAAATGACAAGCCACCAAAAATTCTCCCACAAAGTGATCCACCAGCTCCACCATCCTCCTATTCCACAAAATAATAATTCCACCTGAGGCCCCATTTGAAACCAACTCTACCCAACCCACACTACTACAATTCCACAAACTCTGAACTATGGCCTGATTCACAAGTTTCAGCTTGGTTTCTTGAAAGCAAATAACATCGACCTTCCATTGACGCATCCAATATTTCACCCTTAAAACGCTTCCTATAATCATTTAAACCCCGAACATTCCAAGAAATGATTTTGGGCTTCATGACAAACTATTAACAGCCCGTTCCTTACCTTTATCCTTCCAAACACACCCATCCTTTGATTTATAGTTAATAGAGCACTCCAATCTTTTAAGTTCCCTCTCCTTTTTTGCAGCAGATTTGGCCAAAGCAGGTTGTCCCGATTCTATAGCAATCAGAAGAGCTCTGAATTGTTCTTCATATCCATTACAAGAAATCCCCACAACATCTCTAATCTCTTCAACCTTTCTCAGAACCCAATCAGAAGAATTGCAAGGCCAATCTAAACCTGGATTCATATAACTCAAAGGGACGGGATTTAAATCTTCAACAGAATCTATAAGCTCCCCTGACTCACAAGAAACCGAATCGTCACCTCCCCCCAACACCATCTGTAAATCAGAGTTGTTGAAAAACGAGCAAGGAACCTCTTCCACAGAGGAATCGATCCCTTTAAGCCCTTCATTGCTCTCTTCAATGTCCCCAGCCCAAACATCACGAGACAAAGAAACCTCTGACTCCAAAACCTGGGCTGGACTCACCCCCAAAAGCTTTACCGAAGACCCACCTTCCACCAGCTCTTCCTGCATGGACAGGCACAGCGTCGGGATACTACAAGAAGACCCCCCCCACCTCCATCGACCCCTTCTGTGATGACTCAGGCTGAATCGGGCCCATTTCCTTCCTGGCTTGAACATTCAACAACTTCGCAGTAACCAAAGACCCCTCAGCACTGTTCACTGCTGTATATCTCGACAACGGAATAGTCCCCGTCGGCTCGCACCTCACCGGCAACCTAGTCTGTGGAGAAGAACCAGAACTTTGAACATTAATGTCCACCGTAGCCGAAGAAAGATGTTCAGGACCTATCGGGCGCAAACAAACGTTAGATCCTTCTACCCTTTCACTGTTCACGACCGCAGCATTCGACACCAGAATAGTCCTTGATGGTTCGCACCTCGCCGGCGACCTTGTCTGAGTTGATGGACCAGGCCTCTGAACAGTGGAGACCACCATAGCCAAAGGACAAAAACAAGACTCTGTCGAGATACAACCTCAGTGGGCTTCCTTATTGGGCCTCTACTTGGCCCATTAAGCTTGTGTCCAGAAGGCTTAACAGGTAGAGGCCCACACGACCCACTTCCCCAATCCCCAATCCATCAGAAGACTGATTCCCTCGTCTATAGAAGATAAACCTCTCTAACAATGATTACGAGAAAACCTCTCTAACAAACCAAGTTAAATTAAAAGAGAAATGCATGGAAGAAACTATTGCTTCACTACATTGTCCTAATAAGCCTTTGACATAACAAAGCGATTCTTCATTTTATATTCGGTTATTTATTTGGTGAGGGGATTCTGGTAGATGATGCTGCTTGAAATAAATGTCCACAAGATTATTTGTTCCTACCAAGAACAACTAATGAGTGCTGTGGACTCCTAGTGGAAGCCAATAAAAAGTACACGGAATATTATTGGAACAGTGAACTAGGCAGCAGTGGGTGGAAGTACCAGTGCGAATATGCATAATATTATATATACCACGCCTTTCTTGTTAGGCATATCTATCCATCACTTTTCACATTATCAGATTAGTGAATAACTTTTATCCTGAATAGCAAACCTGAATACACCAAGGATGGGTAGTCCTTTTTGCAATGCAACACATCTCTTCATTAGAAGTACAGCCCCAGCACCATCACTCACTTGGCTAGAATTGCCTATGAAAGGAGCCAAAACGATGCAATGGATAGGCTCAATTAAACGATATTACGAACACAAATAATGGGTAACATCAATCATGTATCCAATACCTGAAGTGATGCTCCCATCCTCCAAAACAGGCTTCAGCTTTGCCAGATCTGACACTGTTGTGTTAGGCTGAATCCCATCATCGTCAAAGATTGTATGACATTTCTTCTCACCCGTTTTTGGGTCAACAATCTATTTAGGTGATGCAGAAATCAGTTCTCTAACTGAAAACCATACGCAACAGATACTGCTTGGGCATACAAATTTCTGCTAATACTGAAATAATAGTGGATACCTTGGTGGGCAGAGGAATAATTTCATCTTTAAATTTACCAGAGGCAGTAGCAACAGCAGCTCGCCTATGTGACTCAAACTAATAGCATGTGTAAGAAAATCAATAGCAAAAAAAAAAAAAATGAAGTACTTTAGATCACTATGCCACACTGAATGGTTCATTCAACTCACTGCAGCCTGGTCTTGCTCCTGCCTAGTTACACCAAATATTGTTCCATTAATTTCCGAGGAGATAGCGATGGTGAAAAAATATTTGTGAGCTTGCTCAAAGGCCTTCACTTGCTCCTGCCAATTAATGGAAGAATATATCAAAACCCTATAATCTGGTAGAAGAGCAGCATATAAGAAATAACACGGCAAGAGAGTATACTTTTGGGTTGACAGACCCTCCCCATGTAGTCACGGACTCCAAGCCAGCTCCGATTCCTAAATCAAGTTATTTAAGAATAAAGATTTATCTACACAAATATATATATAAATGAAATAAAAATGCATTCTTTACCGATATCATAACGTCCAGCTCTTATAGCTGCAGCTACATCAGCAACAGCCTGAAGCCCAGATGAGCACTGCATGTTCACAGTCCGGACAGGTACAGTATCTACACAATACAAATGTGAAATATATGAACAATAAATATAATGAGAACCTTTAAGTTTAACAAATTTACATCTTCAAACAATAAAAATAACAATACCAGGGAAACCAGCATAGGATGCCGCCATCCAGCATTCACTTCCACTTTCAGATCCTGGGGCCAAGACAGTACCCACCACAATATCCCCAACTTCCCTAGGATTCAGATTGGTTTTCTCTATCAATTCCTGCACCAAACAATTACCAAGAACCTAAGCCCTGAATAGATAGAACACTACGATATACTCAAAAAAAAAAAAAAA
>QEOT01009417.1:56791-112116 GCA_003123785.1 Pterocarya stenoptera
GGGGGGGGGGGGGGGGGGGACAGCACAATATGCACCTTCAAAAGTAGTGTGAGGAGGCCCTTGGGATAATTATCCTTGAAACTACCACGCTTGGATTTGCAAATTGGAGTCCGATACGCTCTGTGTAATAATACCAAATTCAACGAAATACGAATCAAGACAGATCAAATTGGTTGAAAATTTCACAGTTCAATATTTAAAAACCCAATATTAACTTGGAAAGGTGATTTGCAAGGAGGAGCAACTTACGCCACAATGACTACATCCTCCCCAGATACCAAAGTTTTAGGGTACGCAGAGCTACCCTCGGCAAGACAAGCTGATGCCTGGTAATGATCATCGAAAATTAATTATTTAAATTAGGGGAACAGAAATAATATGAAGTATATAAAAAAGAATTTAATACGAATAAGTGAAATCAAGCGCCATAGCTTGAGGAATAAATTTGAAAATCGTCTGGTTGGAGGTCGAACATGCAAAACAATCGTTTTACTCTTTTGCTGGAAACTAGACTATAAAAATAGGCAACAGTTGTAGCTACGAATCTAAAGGTTTACATTTAAGGACCCGTTTGGATACAAAAACACTCTCAAAAAAGAATTTAATACGAATAAGTGAAATCAAGCTCCATAGCTTGAGGAATAAATTTGAAAATCGTCTGGTTGGAGGTCGAACATGCAAAACAATCGTTTTACTCTTTTGCTGGAAACTAAACTATAAAAATAGGCTACAATTGTAGCTACGAATCTAAAGGTTGACATTTAGGACTCGTTTGAATACAAAAACAGTCAACCTTTAGAGATGAGTTGAGAGTCTTTATGTATCCAAAGAGGTCCTAAATGTCAACCTCTAGATTCGTAGCTACAATTGTAGCCTATTTTTATAGTCTAGCTTCCAGCAAAAGAGTAAAACGATTGTTTTGCATGTTCGACCTCCAACCAGTCTAGTTTCCATCATTATAATTTTTTCAAATTTTTATACAAAATATAATAAAAAATTTAACTTTTTCAAATTTTAAAATAATAATAATATTAAAAAATAATATTTTAATAATATTTTATTCAATTCATCAATAACCATCTCATCTCACTATCCAAACGAGTCTAAACTCAAATTTCAAGGTCTGGGAATCATTCCAGTCTACCAAATCAAACGTGAATGAACGACAGAAAAAAAACAAAAATATCAAGAAAATTAAAATCGAAATTCACCGAAATATCCGGCAAGAAAAGAAGTCAATCACGAAACGCATAAAAAAACGGATCGAACCGGAAACAGAGAAAGCAACTGAAAAAAAAAAAAAAAAAAAAATTGAGAGGGATTCGCGCATACAGAGATTGAAGAATCTCCGGTTTCAATACAAGGAGGCCAGTTGCGGTCGCGCAGAACTTTCGATTTGCTGAAAATTTTCACCATTTTCTCTCTCTGACTCTGCCACCCACCGAACGTGCAAAGCAGAGAACTGAGTGAGAGAAGTGTGGATGTCGGCACCTTAGGGTTATTACAGAAGACATGTTGCTGGGCTAAGGCGTGTAAGTGCAAGGGCTGGGTTAAGGCACATGGGCCACGGCCAGAAGCTTAGCAGAGGAAGTCTTATGGTGCGTTTGGATCCCAAATTCATTCCAACTCATCTCAACTCATCTCAATTCATCATTACACCTTTTTCAAATTCTAATATAAAATATAATAAACAATTCAACTTTTTCAAATTTCAAAATAACTTTAATATTAAAAAATAATATTCTAACAATATTTTATCATCTCAACTCAACTCATTTCAACATCCAAACCCACCCTTAGGCCCCGCTTGGATACACAGATGAGATGAGATGAGATGAGATGTTTTGAATAGTAGTTGAATAAAATATTAGTAGAATATATTTTTTAGTATTATTTTTATGTTGAAATTTGAAAAAGTTGAATTGTTTATTATATTTTTGTATGGAAATTTGAAAAAATTGTAATAATTGAGATGAGATGAGATGAGATAGTGGTTTTGTGTAAACAAACGGGGCTTACTCATTTGGGTTGCGAATGGCCAAGAGGGCCTGATCCATTATTTTATTTATGCTAGTTTAATTCTTTTTAAGTCTGAAACCGAATACTATAAGGGTAATTCCATCTTTTTCATATTACGAGTATAGGTAAGCAAAGTGGAGAAGCATCCAGAACCTTGAGAATCATTTTGTTATTCTGTTTTTCATCTATGGAGGAGCTCCACTCGAAGAGAGCCTTATCTTTTTCTACTAAATACATATGAACTATTCATCAGATTGTGCATTTCCCTTAATTTCCTAGTTTGATCCATTACAAGTGGTATCCAGAGTTCATTTCCTGTCCTGTTTGCAATGGCTGAAAACACTCGCATGAAGAATTACAGGAAGGACCCAATGCTCAAAGAAAAACTACAGAACAACACATCAAGAATACTGATAGCCAGTTTAATACAATAGGCATAGAAATGCTGGCTATGCAGCGTCAAATAGAGACAATGTTGAAGCAGTTTTCGGGTATGGCAGCAGATCTGCACAGTGTGAAGACAACTCCATCAGGAGATTCATCCAGTCACCCACAAAACAATCAACATCTGGAAAATCAAGTGTCACAACTTGTACCAAACAATACAGAAATCCAACAAAGGCCCATTCGATTGGACTTTCCAGTTTTTCACGGAGATAACCCCCATGGATGACTATTTAAGGTAAACCATTTTTTTAGCTATCATAATATCCTTCCTCAGCATAAACTACGTTTAGTATCCCTCCACATGGAAGGGAAGGCACTAGTATGGTTTCAAGATTTGGAAGAGTGTGGGAGAGTAAACAGTTGGGAGGCCTTTGTGAAGGCATTAATAGTTAGATTTGGCCTAACCATTTATGATGATCCAATGGAGCAGTTGACTAAGTTGAGACAGAAGAGTAGTGTGGATGATTACAAACTTGATTTTGAAGCCTTGTCTAACAGGCTGCGTGAGTTATCTGAGAATTACAAGCTTAGTTGCTTTCTTAGTGGCCTTAGGGATGATATAAAGTTGTCAGTTAAAATGTTTACTCCCACTGATATGCTTACAGCATATGGACTTGCAAAAATGCAAGAGGAAAAAAAAAATTCTGCCAAAAAAAAGCCCATACAGAACCTCACCTTACCATACAGCCACACAGACCCATCAACCATCCTACCTTAAACCTTTCCAACAGTCTCAACCCACATATAGCCACCAAAACCATCCCAAAGCCATTGTTCCAGTCCATAAAATTAGTCAAAATGAGATGAGAGAGCGTAGGGCTAAAAGCCTCTGTTATTCTTGTGACTCCAAGTGGGTCCCAGGTCACAAATGTTCAAGTCCAAAGCTATATTTGATTGAGGAAATTAATGAAGGCAGATGGCACATGACGTTTATGTGTTGACTATCGTGCCCTCTACCATGTCACAGTGAAATATAAATATCTAATTCCAGTGGTGAAGGAATTGATGGATGAACTACATGGTGCCAAAGTGTTTCTAAACTTGACTTAAGGTTGGAATATCATCAAATAAGGGTGAAAATTGAAGACATCCCTAAAACAACATTCCCTACACACGAATGACACTACGAATTTTTGGTGATGCCATTTGGCTTAACCAATGTGCCATCCACTTTTCAGAGTTTGATAAACCAGGTTTTTAAACCTCATATACGGAAGTTTATTTTGATTTTTTTTTTTTATGATATTTTTATATATAGCAGGGATGAGAAGGCTCACATGCACCTCCTACAGCTCACTTTTGACATTTTAAGGGACAACCAGCTTTATGCTAAGCTGAGTAAATGTGATTTTGGCCGCATGAAAATTGCATATTTGGGTCATTTAATTTCTGGCTAGGGAGTAAGGGTAGATCCAGAGAAGATAAAGGCTATGTTGAGCTGGCCACCACCTAAGTCCCTTAAAGCTCTACGAGGTTTTTTAGGCCTGACAGGCTATTATCGGAGATTTGTGAGAGGATATGGAGCTGTAGCAGCAATATTGACTAATTTACTCAAAAAAATATAGTTTTACTTGGGATGAGAAAGCCCAAGCAGCCTTTGACACACTCAAAACAACTATGCTTGAACCTCTAGTCTCAGCCCTGCCTAACTTTCAAAAATCCTTTGTCATTGAATGTGATGCGTCGGGTGAGGCCATCGGGGCAGTACTTATGCAGACAAGGAGGCCCATCGCATTTTTTAGTCAAGCTTTAAAACGAAGATCCCTACAACTCTACATATGAAAAAGAATTTATAGCCCTAGTTTTAGCAGTTCAAAAGTGGCGCCATTACCTTTTGGGACAACCGTTTATTGTCAAAACGAATCATCAGAGTTTGAAATTCTTGCTTGGCCAACGAGTTGGGACAGTTATGCAGCAAAAATGGATTGTTAAGCTCATCGGATATGACTTTGTAGTTGAATACAAGAAAGGTAAAGAGAACCTTGTGGCTGATGCCTTATCTAGGCAAGAGGTGGAACTAGAGGTGATTGTGTCTCTTATTTTTGTTCCAAACTGGGACTGGATGAATGAGATGAAGGCCTTATACTCTAGTGATGACAAAATTAAGGCTCTTTGGGAGAAACACAAGCAGGGGTAGCTGCAGTCCCCTTACACAGTGAAGAGTGACAAATTGTTCTATAAGAACAGAATGTATATTCCTGCAGTTCCTTCTTTTATACACAAGCTACTGGATTTACTACATGGGAGTCTCATAGGGGGTCACTTGGGCTTTGACAAGACCCTTTATAGGGTTATGAAGGACTTTATTGGCCTGGCTAGAAATCAGATGTGAGAAATTTTTTAAAAGGTTGTGACATTTGCCAAACTGTCAAGGTAGATAACACACTCCCTAGTGGGTTGCTCCAACCCCTACTAATCCCCTAAATACCATGGACTGACATTACCATGGACTTTGTGGAAGGATTACCCAATTCTGGTGGTTTTAATGCCCTATGGGTAGTGGTTGACAGGTTTACAAAATATTCTCATTTTATTCCTATTTCCCACTCATATACTGCTAAAACCATCGCCCAACTCTATTACATCAAATAGAGACCCAACATTCACTAGCAAATTCTGGCAAGAACTCCTATCCTTACAAGGGGTTAAGGTTACATTCAGCACGGCGTACCATCCACAAACAGATGGCCAAATCGAAGCAGTTAACAAATGGGTAGAAAACAACTTGAGACTGTGATAGGCCTAAAGAGTGGTCTAAGTGGGTGGCCTTGGCAGAATGGTGCTATAACTCGAGCCAGCATGCTTTGAGTAAATTAACACCCTTTCAGGCCCTGTATGGATACACACCTCCTAAGCTAACCAGTTATACAGCAGGCACAGCAAGATTAGAGGAGGTTGAGGTTACCTTGTATGAAAGAGATCAGCTTTGGGCTCTGTTGAAACAAAACCTGGTCAGATCACAGGAAAGAATAAGCGATATGTAGATAGAAATAGAAAATAACAACAATTTCAAGTCGGCAATTGGGTTTACCTAAAACTCCAACCAAACAGACAGTCCTCCCTTCGCCATCACCAAAGCTTGAAACTCTCACCACGATTTTACGGCCCTTTCCAGGTGATTCAGAAGGTTGGTGAAGTGGCTTACCGAATTCAACTACCCCATTCGGCCTAACTACACGATGTTTTCCACATCTCCCAACTGAAAAAGAAATTGGGACCCCAAGTCAGTATCATCCCCACCCTTCCACCAACTGACAAAAATGGTATTGTGAAGCTAGAACCTGAAGAGATATTCAACCAAAGATTGAAAAAAGTTCGCAACTTACCAGCTGTCGAGCTCTTGGTTTGATGGACAGGTCAATCTCCAGATGAAGCTTCATGGGAGCCCTACACACAACTATGCACGGATTACCCACACCTTGTGGGCTAGGTGTTTTGATGGGGGGAAGAGTTGTTACACGCCGAACGTGCAAAGTAGAGAACTGAGTGAGAGAAGTCTTGAGATGGGGATGTCGGCACCTTAGGGTTATTCCAGAAGACATGTTGCTGGGTTAAGGCGTGTAGGTGTAAGGGTTGGGTTAAGGCACATGGGCCACGCCCAGAAGCATAGTAGAGGAAGTCTACTCATTTGGGCTGCGAATGGGCCAAGAGGGCCTGATCCATTATTTTCTTTATGCTAGTTTAATTCCATTAAGTTTGTAACCGAATAATATAAGGATAATTCTGTCTTTTCATATTACTAGTATAAGTAAGCGTAGTAACGACCAGGAGAAGCATCTAGAACCTTGAGAATCATTTTGTTATTCTGTTTTTCATCTATGGAGGAGCTCCCCTCGAAGAGAGCCTTATCTTTTCCTACTAAATACATATGAACTATTCATCAGATTGTGCATTTTCCTTAATTTCCTAGTTTGATCCATTACAAGTGGTGAAACCTAGGTTCCGGAGGAGACGCGAAAACGAGGAAGAATATAATTTGATTCATTTTATTGGGACCATTGGCGGTTGAAGTGAGATAGATGGTGACGTGGCGTTTCTTTGGTAAGGAGTGACAAAAAAGATGAAGGACACGTGTGCGTCAGCCACGCCCACCATATCCAAATGGTTATCTTTATCATCCATTCCTCCTCACTCAGTCCTTCAGGAATCAGTCTTTACTTTCAGAAAAATTATTACTTTTAATTTAATATTTAACGGGCTATTAATTATCATTTTTGTAAAATTATACAGTGTATAGCTTTCGTACACTCTATTTTTTACCATGTTGAAATCGATCTAAGGTCCTGTTTGGATTGCAAGATGGTCTCATCTCATTTTTATCTCATACAATCTCATCTCAACATCCAAACACCACAAACACGAACACTTTTCAATTTTAAATTTTTAACTTTTTCATCTAGTCATTACCTAATCATTACAAATTTCTCAAATTTTCAAACAAAATACAAAAATAAAGGAAAAGCTTTGGATCCGGAGAGTTTCAACCCACACTTTTTTTTTTCTTTTTTTTTTTTTTGCTTAATGATTAAGTAAGTGTTTTTTTAATGATATTGTGATTTTTTTTAAAATGTTTTAGGATATAAAAAAAATGTATGAAGAAAAAAAACACATTTAGCCTTCTCGGGAGGTTTTGTGAGGCTACACCCTCGGTGGGTGTGCATGAACTCAAAAACCAATTTAACTTTTTTAAATCTCAAAATAAAAATAATTTTAACAAATTATATTTTAACAATATTTTAACTTATAATATTTTTATTCAACTTTTTCTCTCTCATTTTCCAAAACTCCATAAAATATCTTAACTCAAATTATTTCACTACTATTTACAAACTATTTCACTATTATTTACAAATTTTTCATATTATCATAACATCTAAATGAGATCTAAATTTTAAAAAATGTCACATAAAAAAGATTTATTACTGGATAGGTATTATTTAATAGACTGTAATTTTTTTAGAAAGATATTTGAATCAGTAAAAAAGGATAAAACAATTTATACTCCAAAAATTTTAAAAAGTGAAAAAATATAAAAATGAATACTCTATATATAATATTATCATCCCACTTATATTATCTATCAATTATTAGAATTAGCTCAATATTTTTCAATCTAGGTTTAGAAGATTCCATGTTTTGGGTATGTAAGATTTTTTCCGTACCTATTATTCCATTATTGTATCAATTGCGAAATATAATATTATGCCCATTATTTGAAAACTTAGTTTTCCTTTGTTTCAATCTCGATCATCAACGGGTGTTTGTTACAAAGTAGTGCCTTTTGGATTCTAGAGAGTTTGTTACAGTCTCGATTCGACTTGTCTTTCCTTTAGTTGGATATTTATTGATTCATAATTCTAGCATCGTTAATAATCAATTGTTGGGATTCATTTGGACACTTAGAATATCTCAAAATATATGTAAATAATAGTTAAATTGTCTGAGTTAATATGTTTTATTAAATTTTGATAAATGAGAGAAAAATAATTGATTAAAAATATAATAAAGTTAATTTTTTAAATATTTTATTTTGAAAATTGAAAATGTCAACGATATTCATATATGGCAATAGATAGATGGTTGTAAATATAGCAATAGTTGTAGATATATATAGGCGATATTTAGTTTCCTTATTGGTACTCATTTATTCTTTCCTGCTGGACATATGATTCCGGGGATGTAATTAGGGATGGGAAATAGTGATATGATACACGAAAAACTCTCGAGAGACGTATTCGATGCAACTTTGACAGAAAAAGTTATATTATTTTTTGCGTTTTATATAGAAGTTTAGAAAATTTTATTGATTTTGTGTTTCGATAATGATTAGGTAATTATTAGATGAAAAAATTAAATATTTGAAATTGAAAAGTGTTTTGTATTTAACTAATAAATTAGAAGAAAATATATGAGGATATATTGTTATCCAAATAAGGCCCTAGTGTTGATGCAATTTCCGACGATGCCTTCTACACACTCTACAACTTGCAACCAAGACAAAGTTTCAGAGAACCCCGTGGCGCATGCTTCCAATGGTTAAGTTAGAGAGATAATTACTTCTTTTAGTAATCAATGACCATAAATTTCCTATAAAAAAAAAAGACCCATAAATTTATAATCCCTTTAAAGCATACTTGGTAGGATATTTATAGGGGTTGAACTGTTTGCTAGTGGCATTATCTTTTTGGGGGTGCAATTCTCAATGCCAGTTAGTAATATTTCCTTCTTGAACTTTTTTACTGCTTACGTCATCCTTCTAATGCGAGTATTTCACCATTGATTATTTCATTTCGGTGTAAGTATCTCACCACTGATAGCGTCCTTCTAGTAAGAGTATTTTTCTGATGATAGTGTCTCTCCGATGCTAGTATCATGCCACTAATAGTGTCATTTCGAGGCGGATATCTTGCTTGGACCTATTTCTGTGGATCTTGATCTTATAGATATATGGTTGCTTGGATGTTTTCCCAAGCCTTACTTTGGGTCGATGCGGTGTGTATGGCGTCATCTCATCCTTTTCTCGCTTGCCAGCCATGTGAATCCCACGTAACTTCGCTTTTTTCCGCAACTATTCTTTCTTCACCAGCTGTATATATATATATATATCTATATATATCTATATTTATATATTCGTATTCAATAGTTAGGACCCACAAGGTAAAATGGGTTTATCATTTTTACCAAGTAAGAGTGCTAGTCATCAGAACTTTTGTTGTTGTGTGTAGTCTAATTTAAAGTTGCATTTTGCTCGATTTTACCTCAAACAACATCCATTTAGTCCGAGTATTTCACCATTGATTATGCCCTTTCGGTGGTGAGTATCTGTAACGCCCCGATCCCAGAGGTCCGGAGAGTTAGCTCTTAATACTTAATATTAACTTCAGTATTACAACTATAAAATCTAGAAAAAACTCCTTAAAATATTAATTCATGATTACTCAACCCAAATATTCATGTTCCATCATAGGGACAACAAAGAAATTCTCTAAACATAAATTAAAAACTCCCCAAATACTTAAAAATATCCTTAACTCATCCAATCCAAATAATCGAAAATAAAACAATTCCCTAACTACGACTCTCAAATAAACACTTGTACTCTCAGACACTTATTCCACCACGATCATCACACATTGCTAAAACTTCTTACTCTTGTTCTCCAGCTGAACCATCAAAATTATCTGAAAAATATTTAGAGATAAGGGGTGAGTTATCAACAACTCAGTAAGCAAAGAACATATACTAGTGTGCAACATGAGTATTTACAAAATTCAGAATGCAGAATAAAATATTTCAATTTTTAGAGTGCGGAAGCAGAACATGTTATAAAAAATATCAGAGCGAAAGCTTCTGAAAAATATTTTTATTCAAAGTCTTTTGGCATTGCATAACTGACCACCATCATACCAGAGCTTCATATCACATCAGAGACCATGTTAAACCCCCGTGCTGGGTTGTGCAAATCCCGATAGCTAATCGAGTAGAAACAGAATGTGAATCTTCCCCTTATTTATTCTCGGAGCCCCGAGTGTGCACACAGGAAAGACCACCAGAAAGACCACTTTGTTTCCAAAGTGGGTGCACCAGAAACAGAACAGTTGGTACCAACCCAAACAGAAACCACTATTAGCACCCGTGGTAGGTCAAACAGATCACCATCCACAAACCAAACCCAGATTCGAATGTCATGCCAAAACTTTTCAGAAATCATATCATATCATATCATATCAAAGTACAGAAAATCTTCAGAACTGAACAGAATCATATCACAAAATATAATTTATGCACAAAATTTATTACTCGCCCTCTTTTGCATAGTTCAGAAACAAAATGCCAGAAATAAGCTCATGTCTACACCAATCGTGACAAAAATGCTTTCTCTTTTATCAGAGTTCAATGAGTAATAAAGAACAAATAACTAAGGTTATTTTCACATTTCTTTTCAAAAACAAATATATTATGCATATTTTCATAAATCAACCTGAGTTCATTTTCTTTTTATGCAAAGTCTAGCATAGGAACCCCGCTTACCTGAACTTCTTAGCTTTTCAGAATTTCCTCAAAGAATGTCGAACAAATATTACTCATCACCTATAAAATAATCACGTAATTTCCGTAAATTTCCAATCAATCACATATTTCGATATTTAAGCCTAAGCTTCTAAAATAACCTATTTTAATTTCTCAAAACCTAAAATTCTCATAACCTTAAAATCTATCATTACTTCCCAACTTCATCAATAATCACTTAATAAATAATCCGATAAAAACATTAGTTTCCTAAAATTCTAAAATAATAAAACCCACAAGCATCTATGTCCAAAGAAAAAAAACTATACAAGATCGTTTATCTTTTAAAGAAATCTTTACTATAAAACAATTTAAAATACTGTAAACATAAATAAATAAAAAAGTCCACTACTTTATGTATTAAAAGTTTAAAAACAGATTAATAAGGTGGTAATTCAATGGGGTAACCAAGTAATTTCATTACATAAATATATTATGCAAAGACTAACTTACGCTACGCTTCTGTAAAACTCTGCTACTAAGAAAACAAATTTGTGAAAACAGCAGTTAGGGAGGTGGAGGCTCACCGAGAGATGGAGGCACAAAGGCGGCAAGCTGGGAGGTGGCTGAGACACGATTGCGGAACACACAGAGAGAGAGAGAGAGAAAAAGATGAGTGAGAGTGAGACGGAGAGGAGAGTGGGTGAGTTCGGGGCTGGCTTACTGAGAGGGGAGCAACGGATAGGGGGTGCCGGAAGGTCCTTGGCGGTGGTTTCTGTGAGGTCTCGACGGTGGAGCTCTGAGGCGAGAGTGAGGTGCAACACCCAGTGAGAGGCCGGCGGAGGGAAGCTCGCTGGACGGCTTGAGCAAAAACTTGCTCTGTTTCGGGGAAACTAAAACAGAGGACAACAGGCTGAGTTCGAGAAGAGGGTGGTGGTGCACGGTGGGGTATAAAAACTCTGTTTTGAGAGTGTAAAACAGAGGTGGTGCTATGTTACGCGTTGGCTGGGCAGTGGGCTGGGGGATGCCGTGGCTCAACAGTGGCGGTTTACGATGGCTGCACGTTCAAGGCTGGCTACTTTGTGGTTCTCGGTCTGTGGCTTGAGTTTGGACGGTGCAACGGCTGGAAGAACAGAGGCACGGGGAGGTTTGAAGCACTGTGTGACTTACGGTAGTGCAAAGGAGGAGTCGTGGTTGCTGTTTGTATGGAGAGCAGTTTTCGTGTAATGGAGGAGTGTCTAGCGGCAGCAGTGGGAAACTGAGAGGAAAGGGCGAAAAAGAAGAAACGGCTATTCTAGGTTTACATTAGGTTGATGAACGTGTAACTAAAAAGGAAAAAGATAAAACCCTAGAGAAAAAAAAGGAAAGAGAGACGTGCATGAAGAGGAACACAGTAGACGTGAAACCGTGCATGCGTGGAGTCTAGGAATTATGTTTTTACTTTTTCACGGGCTAGGCCTCTTTGCCTTATTCTTGGGCCTCGATTCAACCTAAAAAAAAAATTATACTTGTCCCATAAATTTGGAGTGAAGATCTACTTAGTCCATTAAAAGATTTACAACCTAATGAAAAATTGTAATCCGCCAAAAGTATTTTAGGCTCGTCCTCCCTTCCATAAAATTTTTACTTGCAAAACCAAATGGGTTTTTCATATCTATAAACCCAAAAATTTTGTAAAGCGGGCTTGGTTGGACCCGAGTGTTACAGTATCTCACCACTGATAGCGTCCTCCTCATGCGAGTATTTCTCCTGCCGATAGTGTTCTTCCGGTGCACCAAATGGTTCTCTAGCAAAAATCACTGGAAAAGAGGGGCTATATTTCTCTGGTGCTATTTTATGTTCTGCTTTTGTACTAGTATTCTTGAGGTTCCAGGTTCTACTTTTATTGTTCACTCTACTCTACTGCTAGAGTTTTTAAATATTTATTACAAAAGTGTTCTCTAGGTCCTGCACTTGTCTTTGAAGGAGAGGAATCAATGATTGCAGCAATCTCAGAGGATCCTTTGAGGTTTAAGGTATGTGTTGTAGTCAACGTTGTTGTGTAACCATGTCTTAAGAGGTAGCAGCTTGTTATGTCATGTTACTAAATGGTAAGGAGTTCAGAGCCCATGGTTGTTTGAGTCGATGTAGAGGATTGGATAAATGTCTAGGTCTCTACCATGCAGACAAGAAAATAAGAGAAATGATAGTTGCAGTCATGAGTGTGCAAGCGCCACACAATCATTTTGAAAAAAGTGAATAACTACAAGACTCACCAAAATAATAATAATAATAATTTTTTAATAATAGACCCCGCTCTTTTTCAAAGCGATGTACGGCACTTGCTCACTTCACGACTGTATGTAACATTACTCAGTCACAAGATTTTATCACGTAACTCAGATGTTGTGTAATATATGATTTCTTGTTTATGTTTGCCATGTTCAAGGGAAGGGTAGTCATTATCAGAGGAGAGGGGCCTAAGGGAGGACCAGGCATGCTAGAAATGTTAACTCCAACAAGTGCAATAATGGGAGTAGGTCTTGGAAAGGTTTGGTATTAAATCCCAATGTTAACTCAACTTATAAGGTTTCTTCAAGTTCATATATCTAAGTAAAAACTGATAAATTGGTTACTCCTAGATATAACTTTTTCATGTTCATTTTGCCAATATGGTATTTTTCAAGCAAAATGCATGAAACTATTCGACGACAGATGTTTCCCAAGAATGACATGTTTGTTTGCCTATTGTTTTTTATTGCTGCAGGATGTAGCTTTGTTGACTGATGGTAGGTTTTTAGGAGCTTCGCATGGATTTGTTGTTGGCCACATATGCCCTGAGGCACAGGTGCACTAGCCATTTATTCATCTAGATGATTAACTACATTAAAAGGGGGGAAGTGGTGGAGTTACATTGTTCACTCACAAAATACTACTTATTTCTCATTTTTCAGTCCAAATACAATCTTAACAGCTAGACCTTAACCGATGGTGCAACTTGAAAAATGTTGGTAGTCTTAAGTGCAAATTGAAACTTTTGGTACTTTAGGGTGAAAAATGAGAATCCTACCAAATTATTATTCACAGATCAAAATAATGTATTGCGAATCGTTTGCAGGAAGGTGGCCCTATTGGTTTGATTGAGAATGGAGATATCATCAATGTTGATGTTCAGAAGAGGAGAATAGATGTTCAGATATCAAATGAGGAGATGGAACAGCGAAGACAGAAATGGACTCCGGCTTTGTACAAAGCAAACAAAGGAGATCTTTACAAGGTATGTGTGGAGTTTGCCTTGACATCCCTTTTTTGTGTATCTTAGTTGATGTATTTATTAAAGAAATGCAATCTTATTTCATAATATATAATTCGTATAATAATATAAGTTAATTTAAAAATAAACTGAGCTACAACGTGGTGAAAAAACCGTACCTCAAGTACTTCAAGTTCGACACGTGCGGTAATAAGTCACGTGACGTGGAGATCTGTCTTCATCGACCGACGATGATACATGAGAACTTTGTGATACTCCCCGACTATCAGGTGGTATTCAAGTTATCGGAAATGGTTCGGGGCGGGTCTTCGGTGATCTTCGACGAGAGCAAGACCTCTCGATTTGGAATTTTGCCAAAAAATGACGTCGACGAGTCGAGAATACGATGGATTGACGTACCCGATTGCTTCTGCTTCCATCTGTGGAATGCATGGGAGGAAAACTCTAAAACAGGCGATGAGACCATCGTTGTCATAGGTTCGTGAATGAGCCCGCCGGACTCGGTATTCAACGAGAGACAAGTCCCGCTTCAGAGTATGTTATCGGAGATCAGGTTAAACATGAGAACGGGAAAGTCCACGCGCCGGGTGATTGTGTCGGGCATGAACTTGGAAGCAGGGCAAGTAAATAGGCAGCTCCTTAGCCAAAAGACTCGGTACGTGTACCTAGCGATAGCAGAGCCGTGGCCCAAGTGTTCCGGCATTGCAAAGGTTGATTTGAATTCTGGTGTGGTTACCAAATTTTTGTATGGGACGGGATGCTTTAGAGGAGAGCCATTTTACGTACCCAAGAAGATGAAATCTGAGGGAACTCATGTTAGAGGAGATGATGATGATGAGGGGTTTATAGTGGGGTTTGTGAGGGATGAGAAGAGAGAGACATCGGAGTTGGTGATACTGGAAGCTTCAAGCATGAAGGTAGTGGCAACAGTGAGATTGCCTGCTAGGGTTCCTAATGGGTTTCATGGCACATTAATTGTTGGTGCAGAAGATTTGAAGGCGCAAGCAACCATGGCTTAGGCTCTAAACTGTTCCTCCTGATTGACGCTTTTATATATACTAGAAAAGACAACGTGCTTCGCACGTGTGTCCAGTTTAATTTTACATAATTTTTTATTTTTTAAATAAATAAATTACTTTAAAAAGTAGAAATAATGAATTATAAAGAAAAAATTCAGTTCATCATCTCATATACTATACAATAACATGTGATTTCTCATTTTCACCATTCAATTTAAACTTATATATTGATGTTTAAATATGTGTGTTTACACACCAAGAAAAAAATATTGATAATTATTGTGCAAAATATCATGTCTGTTATGTGCAAAAATATGAGAAATAGGTTACCTGTCAATTTACAATGAACAACAAAATGATAATTTAAATTCATACAAATTTTCAATTTTAAATATCAATGGACAGAATTTCATTTCTATTTCAAGATTTTATTCTTGATCATAATAAATATCACATATGTTATGTGTAAAATATCGACAACTATAACATAGAAATTATAATAATGTGTTAATTTTAAACTTAGAAAGTAAATTACTAAGTGTTAAATAATTTAATCATATAATTATATTTTATCAGTTATAGTTACAAAAAAGAATTTGAACAAGTTGTAATACATTATAAATTTTCAAAGTTAAATTTGGATTAGTTATTAAAGTACAAATTAAAGGAAAAAAATAGTGAAAAGAAATAATTTTTTTTAAGATTTTATTTTGAATAAACTCAATCTTTATTCAAAAATATGTAAAATAAAAATTTAAACATTATATAAATTTTCAGAGAAGAAAAAAATTAAAAATTTTCTAATATATATTAATATATTCTAGACGATATTATTCAGTATTATAAATAATGTTAAATTATTGCGTCACTCTAAAGGCAGTTTAGCTCTTAGTTTAATAACGTAAACCAAATTATCTTAATTTATTTCAAAAGTTTTCATAACCATTTTTTAATAACAATGAAGAACATTAATTTATTTAACATTTTTACACTTGGCTAAATAAGATAGTAATAATGACATATTATATTTTTAAATTATTAAGTAGTTGGATGAGTATGTTGTATATTTATTATTTCCAAAATAAATGTATAATATGTTAATTTTAAAATTCAAAACTACAGTGGTAAGTAATAAATAATTTAATCATATATTTTATAAATTCTCATCGTTGACTTAAAAAAATTAAACAAACTATAGTACATTAGAAACTGTAGATCTACCTCAAATAGTGTAATTAATTTTAAGTTAATTAATAAATTATTCAATTTATCCGAAAATGGAAAAAAAAATTAAGTTTATTGAAAAAATAGACTAAAAAATATAGTTATAAAATGTAATAGATGGTAATATCTGATAAATTTATATATATATAATAATAAAGTAGATTTTACATGACTATCTATCAATCCACAATGAGTCAAAAAATGAGAGTTTAAATGTATACAAAATTTTGAATTTAACTACAAATAGATAGAGTTTCATCTATATTTTAATATTTTGTCATTGATCATAAAAAACATCACATATGTTATCTGCAAAATATCCATCACATATGTTTTATTTAGTTATATAACGGAAAAGTTTAATAAGAAAATTTTAATAAAAGCTTAAATTAATAATAAAAATATTAATACTAAAATTTTATTACGAATTATAAAATAGTGAAACATAATTAAAACAGAAAATTAACGTGTACTATCTACTTATATTCATACTGTACCCTACATATATCAAAAGTATAAAGAACATATTTAAATAAAAAAATAAAAAAATGTTTATTAGAATTTGAAAATTAAAATTAATGCTAATGATAATTTTGTTAGGTTTCTATATATATATAAAAAAAAAAAGATGGGGTGAATTCATTTGGTTATGGGACAAAACGTTTTTAAATTATGGATTATATTGAAAGATTATTGAAAAAAAAATTGTTTTAATTTTATCTTCTTTATGAGAAGATAATTTGTTAGTAATTATTAAACATTTATTCATAAATATGTAAAAGAAAAATTTCAACATTATATAAATTTTCAGAGAAGGAAAAAATTAAAAATTTTCTAATATATATTAATATATTCTAGATCATATTATTCAGTGCTACAAATAATGTTACATCACTGTGTTACTTCAAAAGCAGTAAACTAAACCAAATCATCTTAATTTACTTTAAAAGTTTTCAGAATCCTTTTTAATATTACTAAAACAAAAGCACAATAAGAAATAATAACAATGAAAAACATTAATTTATTTAACATTTTCACATTTGGCTAAATAAAATAGTAATAATGACATATTATATTTTTAAATTATTAAGAAGTTATAATTTATTTCCTTATGAAAATTTGTAATTATACTAACTAACCTACTATTATTATTCTTAATAGTTATAGTTGGATGTATATGTTGTATATTTGTTATTTCCAAAATAAATATATAATGTGTTAATTTTAAAATTGAAAACTACAGTAGTAAGTATTAAATAATTTAATCATATATTTTATAAAGTCTCATCCTTTACATTTAAAAAAAAAATTAAACAAACTATAATATATTAAAAACTGTTGATCTATCTCAAATAGTGTAATTAATTTCAGGTTAATTAATAAACTATTCAATTTATCCAAAAATGAAAGAAAATTTTATTAAAATTTTATGAAGAGTTGGTATCAATTTGGAAAAAAAAATACTATAGTCTAATTGTAAAGTTTAAACCGATTTGTAACATTACTCATTTTTCATATCTAAAGCTTAAGTGCAGTACTACACCCTCCAAGATAGTTCCAATAAGGACAAAAAAATTAATTTATTTTTTTATTTTTTATTCAATTTTTTATATCCTTAAACATTAAAAAAAAAATTCACAATATCATTAAAAATATTGTAAAAACACATCAACCACAAGTCGGCAAAAGCAAGAAACAAACTCAGGGGCAAAATAGGAAAAAAATTATTGGACCAACTATTCATGCCCGATTTCGCTGGTGGCTTGAGCCGCTCGCGGCGGTTAACGGTGGCACGGTAGGAGCTGAAATTGGAACGGGAGGAACGCTAGACGCAGGCGAATAGAATGGACCGGGCGGTGTTTGCCACGTCGGCGTGAGGCGGCGCACTGGAGCGAACGAAGAAATGGGTCGGCGTCGGCTTGGATTCGCTCGTGGCGGTTAACGGCGGCACGATAGGGGCTGAGATTGGAAGGGGAGGGACGCCGGCCGAAGGCGAAGAGAATCGTCGGGGTGGTGTTGGTCACGTCGGCGTGCGGCGGTGCTCTGCAGGAGACGATGCGGACGGGGGAGGGGTTGTGGCAAAACCGTAATTTTCGAATACAACCAGTGGCAAAATGGGAAAAAGGCAGGGACAAAACGGGAATTGAGAAATAAGAGCAGGGGCAAAATTGGAAAAAAAAATGTGTAAAAACACATCAACCACAAGTCGGCAAAAGCAAGAAACAAACTCAGGGGCAAAATAGGAAAAAAATTATTGGACCAACTGTTCATGCCCGATTTCGCCGGTGGCTTGAGCCGCTCGCGGCGGTTAACGGCGGCACGGTAGGAGCTGAAATTGGAACGGGAGGAACGCCGGACGCAGGCGAAGAGAATGGACCGGACGGTGTTTGCCACGCCGGCGTGAGGCGGCGCACTGGAGCGGACGAAGAAATGGGCCGGCGTCGACTTGGATTCGCTCGTGACGGTTAACGGCGGCACGATAGGGGCTGAGATTGGAAGGGGAGGGACACCGGCCGAAGGCGAAGAGAATCGCCGGGGTGGTGTTGGTCACGCCGGCGTGCGGCGGTGCTCTGCAGGAGACGATGCGGACGGGGGAGGGGCTGTGGCAAAACCGTAATTTTCGAATACAACCAGGGGCAAAATGGGAAAAAGGCAGGGACAAAATGGGAATTGAGAAATAAGAGCAGGGGCAAAATTGGAAAAAAAATGTTAGACGAAAACACTGTTGTTAACGGATTCGCTCTTTATATATAAGTAGATATATATATATATATATATATATAAAAGAAGATATATATATATATATAGTTTCTTAGATAAGAGCCATATTTGTTTATATATATATATTCTAGTTAAAGATCCAAACTGCCAGTATATAATATATATTAGCCAATCAGGAATATTATTTCTTTTTGTTTTTTTAATACTTCAAATAATATTTTCGTTATATAGTTAAAATTATATAAAGTTATAATTTTTACTTATACTCGTGGAGTGAATTTTATACAAATTTTATTTTTTTAATTAATTTATCTTAATTTTATATTTACTTTTANTTTTTTTTTTTATTTTTTTTTTTTTTTTTTTTTTTTTTTCACATCTTTACATTATAAAAGCCAGTTGCTGTAGATTCCGAATGCACTGATCATGAAATTAACAAAAATGCTAATGAATTAGCTAGGAGCCGGTGAAAATTCAGCGATTTAAATTGCATGGCAAGGGAAAGGGTTATTAGTTCAGACAGATCATCAACTGACCAGACTAGTAGTGATAATTATAAATTAAAAAGTAACGATATACGTACACACATGCAATCTTTTTTGCAATTTAATTTTAATTTGAGGATATTTTATATATATAAATGATGTTATTTTTATAACTTATTTTTAAAAATGACACTTATTTAAAATATAGTTGTAAAAAATGTTGTATATCTATATTTTTTATTAAAAAAAAAAACTGATAATTGGGACATGTACTGGAAATTAACCACCGAGAACTCATGGTTGAAAAAGATATTTGTAGTCGTGGAGTTCAAGTACCGTACAATCCCTTTAAAAAAATTAAGTAAATACGGAATCACCAAATATATTTTGGGATGAAAATACATCTTTTAGGACAAAAATTTTCGTCCCAAAAGATCTTATCTGTTGTAGTGACATGAAAAAACTAATTTTTTAATAATAGACTCTATTCTTTTTCAAAACGATTGTGTAATATTTACGCACTGTATGTAGCATGCATTACTCATATTAAAAACTTGTGCGTGGATTTATTCCCATGTTTGCATCAAAATAGTTCTCAAAACATGACCAGAGGCTGATATTGACAGACTTGGTCTAATTATAAACTCAGTATGTAAGTACAATTTTGGTTGATAATCTATCTTTCTCGGTTTTTCTGATATTTCCTCATCATGCATGCATGTGATGTGTACTGTTTTCACCGTGAATATTAATTAATACGTAGTTTTAGTTATCACTTAGAATTAATTATCAGAAGCAACTAGCCACATTGATAAGAAAAAGGCTAATATATATAGAGCAGAGTGATATTTGTCCTCTTGTAACTACCTAGTTATATATATTACCTATTGAAAAATGATTAATGTAGTTGGCCTGCGTAAGCGAGGGGCAATCGGTTCCCCTGTGTAAAATGAAATGTTGCGTTTCCTTTTAGTGATAAAACGAAACAGCACCATTTCGTCCCCATCCTTCGTCTTCCCGCGTTTACTCCCCTTTGATCCAAATTCCTTTCTTGACAAATCCGACTGTATGGAATAAATGGAACTCGAGATAAATCAGTTTCAATTCCTTGTAATCCTCGAAAAGAAGACAAGCGAAGAGCAACACATTGAGGGATTTGATAGAGCGGTCGATGCCCAGTCGGTCCAATTGGTGAGAGTGCCATCTTCTTTAAGGGATTTTGCCTTCCCTTCCCTTCCCTTCCCCCAGCTCCATTCATTTTCAAATAATTTGGCCATAGCAGTTGCAGCACACAATGCAAGACAGTAAAGATTGCGTGTCCCCTTTCACCCGCGGTTTCTTTGCACAATGAACTGGACATTCTCTTCGAAGATCCCAAAGAAACCTTCTTTATCACCAGCACCTGCGAAGAACGAAGACTGCAACCAGAGGAAGAAGAAGCAGAGTACTTCTCAAAACCCGTTTCAGGACCTCGATGCCATTTCTATTTGCAGCAATAGCAATTGCAGTGAGGCTTCTTCTGCGTCTATTGAAGTTCCTAGAGGTTGCCTCAGGTTTTTTTTCTCTCACCACTCTTCCTCTCTTTCTTCTAATTCAAAGTCGAAAATTCCTATTGAAAGACCCAAAACTCTCTCCAAAACCCCCAAATCAGCCCCAAATGGAAGGGTCTCAAAGCTATCCAAATCCAAGACCTTAAAGGAGAACAATCTGTCAAAATCAATTGTTGAAGAAAACCCAGATAGACTCTTATCACAGAAAGCATTGAGATTCAAGAAAAACCCACCTTGGAGAAGAAGAGGAAACGAAGACACCCACAAAGAAGACTACCTTTGTGTTTCTCTCTTCTATTTTTATTTTGGTCTTATTTTATTTAAAGCCGTTTGCAAGCCGCTTACCTACGGCGACTGTACGTAGTAGGAGTGTTACCTATTTATGTGTAGATATGCTCTTGTATCAAAAAAACGTACAAGATACCGTCTAATATATTGTCCTCATTTGATAATTGATCATATCAACTCAAGTTGATTGCATCATATATACTATACAAGGAGGCCATTGGGGTGTGTGTGTCTATATATATAAATATATATATATAAAATATCGTAAAATCTGTTGATGATCTTTTACACAATCTATGAATTTGATACATGTTTGAAAATCAGTGTATTAAAGATTGAGAAATCTGATTAATTTAATTACACTACAACAAAAATTCATTTTTGGAACGATTTTTTTTAGAACGAAATGAAAATCGTCCCAAAAAATTAGATGTAAGGATGAAATTCAAATTTTGTTCCTAAAAAATGACAGGAGGTATTTACCATTCGAACGATATATGTAAGGATGAAAAATTCCATCCCTAATAAAATAACCGTTCAAAAATAGACAAAACACATTTGAACAAAATAAAATAAATATTTAAATGAATATTATATATGGTTGAATGAGAATTTGGCGCGTTAAGTGACAAAATTTAGCGGGACATTTACTTACTGTTCGAACAACATACAATAACGTTCGGACATCAAAGTTAATTATTGTTTGAACATACATTATATATGATCGAATGAGAAATTGGCAGGCTAAGTCAATAAATTTAGCAGGACAATGACTTACCGTTTGAACAGATTATTATATCGTTCGAACGAATTTGTTAATCAATGTTTGAATATAAAATAAAGAGTTTGAGCAAATATTTATTGCAGAAATATCTAGAGGGAATGGAGAAACATTCGAACATGATATATTCCATTCGAATGGTTATATAATTTTTACAATTATTGATGGCAATAAAATACCTTACTTAATTATGGATAAATATTTAATTTATATAAAAATTAGCAATTAAATAATAGGAATTCTTAACGTCGTGTTTCACACTCATTTAGGCCTAATTCCGGCAACTCAGGTCTTCAGATCTTGAACCTGCAAAAGATAGGAATGAAGGCAACTGGGAGAGGGCGGCCTTGGGGTCGGAGAGTCTCTGATGTCAAAGTTAGTAAATTCTCTTAGAAGAGAAGTTTGTAAATAAGTGAGAGAGTCTTGGGATCAGAGAAATATTTTTCATACCTGAGACTTGCTATTTATATCATGAGTCTGGGGGGAATAGTTCGTGTTTGTCCCTACAGAGTCTGTGCCCTTCATACTGTTCCTTCTGTCAGAGTCCTTTAATGCAGCGTGGCTCTGCGACGTGGTTCCCTGGCCTTGTTTTTATCCTTTGTGATTCATCGATGTTCCCATGTCAGAGGGTCGAGGGTTCTCTGTATTTTTCGCTATGTTTTGTACAAGTTCCCATGACCTGAGCGTGATCGAGCGATGTCAAGCAGGTCTGTCCCGTCAGCTACTTGATTCATTTCCCTTGTAGGCATCTTGCTTCATGGCTGATCTTGGGATTCTATGGCCGGGTACTAGGCTGAGGCCTAGTGGGCTTTGTGAAGTGGAAACATCCCCTTAAAGGAATAATAGAAAATCAATAATTAATTTAGAAAAGATAAAAATGATTTAATTCATAATTAAATTAAATTTACAAAACACCAATTAAATATTGTCCATACCAAAAACAAAAAAAAAAATGTAAATAAAAGATACAAACTACTAAGATCCCAACTCTCTGCACACATCTTCGACTGTAGCTAGGCGTATCTCTAGCTGTGTCAGTCGAGTACTGATCATGACCTAAGTCGCAGACATGACATCAATCTCTATACATAAGTCAAAGATGTTAGCATTAATCTATGTATGTAAATCAGACATGGCAGTATGGATCTTCGTATGCACTGCATCAATCATTGTTGATGTCTGTCCACTGATATTTGCACGCACTATATTTGCCATCTCCTCACGAGTAGCTATGCGTGATGCCTCGGCCTGCGTTGATGTTTCATCAGCTGATACTCTACGATCTCCCAGGTGTGCATCTCCCAAGTTTGGAATAGGACCACGGAGATGAAGTTTCGAGTGTCCCGTGCTTTGTGATAGGGTGGAGGAGTTGATTGGTCCCATCGGCTCTTGGTCATGCTCAACAATATCTAGTAGGACCTCGACATGCAGTAGAAATCATGTGATCAGGATCCCGAATGACAATATATCCATCGTAATGTATTAGGCCTCTAATCGAATCCTCTCAAATATATAACCCAATAGGTTGATAGGAACCCCACAAGCGACCCGTATTATAAACTTCGCCTGATCCATGCCAACCTCTGTCTTGTGCTACCGATGATCAATGTTGTTGGCGATGATCAAGTTCATGATCTTGAAGAAACTAGATAAATTTGCTTGTTTGATGCTCTTCGTCCCATCGTAGGGAGAAGCATCTGGACCAAAAACCAATTGCCTCACCTCATGGTCAAAGAGGTCATTGAGGTCATCCGTATAAGATCCCTCATCCTCAGTCGTCTCCCCATCACCCGAAGCCGAAGACTCTCTGGGCACCACGTTCAGGTATGCAGTGCGAAATCGAGAAATACCAATAAAATTAGCGAGTATGCCCACTGAAAATATAACTGAAGCTCCTCGAATCGAGATCATGTATGCCCCTCCGTTATTTGGGCTGGCACCACCGAGCTCTTTATAGAACTTAGATACGATATCAATATAAGGAACAAGGTTCCATGTTTCGTCCTTCTGATCAAGGATTGGACCAACTACGATCAATGAAGACTAATGTCAAAAAATGACCCTCCCAGATAAGAGTCAGAAATCTTCACCTAACGCTCTAATAAAATAGTCATCTCTCGAATTGTTTTGATGGAAGGTTGCCTTAGTCTGCCATGCTTACGTCCCCTATAAGATATTATCAACCTGAAATCTTAAAACTAAAATATATATGCAACATTAGTTATAAGAAAATACATGGATATTTACAAAATTATATACTAACAATGAGAAACTGTTTTCTATTATATCGTTTGATATAATCCCTACCCGTTCGAACGTTATAATTGTTATAGTACAGTTTGAAACATATATGTTCGAACGCTAAAATTAAATTCAGTTCGAACATATAGTAAAAAAATGCTTACTACATAACATAGGGATAGTATAAAAAAGTACTTGAAAAATAATTAATACTTAAAATAAGGATTGTATAAAAAAATATTAAAAAATACTTAATTGTTAAAATAAGTATAGTATAAAAAAATATTAAAAAATGCTTAATACTTAACATAAAGATAGTATAAAAAAAAAAGTATTAGAAAATACTTAATACTTAACATAAGAATGGTATAAAAAATATTAAAAAAATACTTAATACTTAAAATAAGGATAGTATAAAAAAAATATTAAAAAGTACTTAATACTTAACATACAAGTAGTATAAAAAAAGTATTAAAAAAATATTTAATACTTAAAATAAGGATAGTATAAAAAAATATTAAAAAATACTTATACTTAATGTATGGATGGTATAAAAAAATGTATTAAAAAGTACTTAATACTTAAAATAAGGATAGTATAAAAAAAGTATTAAAAATTATTTAATACTTAACATATTTTTTAATACTTAGAATACTTAAAATAGGACCAACAAAAAGAGGATAAAATTTAATAATTCTTAGAATAAGTTATAACTTGTTAACTTGATCTAATAATAATCATATTTACAAGAAAATCTTAGAAAATTGAATATTTAATAATAATTAGAATAAGTTAAAATCTTAATTAATTATTAAATTTAATATAACAATCGGAAATTGTTTTAGTTGTTGTTTGATATATTCTCGTGTTTTGTATTGTTGTTGTGTATTACTCTCGTGTCTTGTATGTTACATCGAACTAAACCTTAGACCCATTTGAGAGTTATCGATCCTATTGAACGGTGGATTGATAACTTTTGAATTGTCCTGAGTCACAGAGTGGACAATTTGGGATTGTAAGATTATTCTCACAAACTATCAAACTATATCTATTCGCTTTTGACATTACGATTTTGGTAGAGTCATCTATTGTTGTTCTTCGGATATGCAACTTCGGTGATGGGGCATCGACATGTTACTCGTCGGTGCACACAACAAATCTTTTATGTAATGAATGTTCAATGTTTCGAAATTATTCCATCGATGAGGAAGAAAGTTCGCATCTCATCTCCACCTGTTCCTAGCTCTTCGTCCAACTCATCACTAGAGATTGACTCTACAGAACAAGGTAAAAATCTAATAGTCATTTTATTTCAATTAAGATCATTTAGACATATTACATCTTTTCTAACCATCATGTACTTCGTTTCTACAATGAATGTTATATTTTATAGAGTTAACAGTACAATCTTGTCAAGGTCGAGACACTACTAAAGGCGCGACGTTGAAAAAATATCCTAAAGTAGGTAAGATTAAGGTTAACATTCCTGACGAACACTGGGGGCAAATGACAACCAGCAGTTTGGTTTGCATTGCATGTAGGTGCTCTTACACGAACTTATGCACCTTTGGCTACGAGTTCATGACAGAAAGTCTTACAAGATCTGAAAGAGCTTATCAAGAAGCATTGTTTGATAATGTTTAAATAATTGATTTATATTAATATTATTTAATATGAATGCAAAATTTAGAATATTATGGGTGATAATATCTTTGTGTATATATTTTCTCAAGGATGAATTCGAACTAAATTTTAATCGGAGAGAGGAGCATAAGACTGTCGATGAGCTTATGTGTATTGTATTCCGCAAATATAAGACGATGTGTCATGAGCATTATAATAAATTCGAGAACAATAAAGATACACGCCAATATCCTTTTTAGTATGTCTGGCCTTCCGAATGAGAAAAACTTTGTGACATGTTTGAGGATCCATCATATAAGATAAATTAAATGAATTTTTTTATTTGTCCTATTTATAATTTCCGCTTCCTAATATTTACAACTTCTATATAGAAGTGAAGTTCTATAAACAAAACAAATAGATCAAAGTTAAAAATTCATCATCATGCAAGTTCAAGATCTTTCCATCACCTCTCTAAGAAATTGGTAATACTATTTTTTTTTATTGTATATAGTTTGTTATTTTAAGGTATTCTAATGACTTTATATCTCAATAAATGTCTCTTGTAGCAATATCAGATACCAATTATGACCTGACAAAATTATATACTGCATCATGTACTGATCGTAGTGGAGAGTTGATTCATCCCGATGCTCATAAAAATTATGTAAGTATTATAATCTATTTTAATTAAACATATTTGTGACAATGTTAATTCTTTCTCTTGTGTATAGGATAAAATGGTTGCCCTACGTGTTGAATCTGCGTCAGATCAAAATTCATCAACAAGTGATGTTGAGATTTTTACACAAGTTTTGGATCAAGATTTAGGATATTTGAGGGGTTTGGGTTCCTGTGTAAAGCCTTCTAGCTTTTCCTCATCGTCTGGGTCTGCTTTTAACACTTTTATAACATTAGAGGCGTTAGAGAAAGTGAATTCCAAGAACGAAAAATTGACTACAAGATAACATAAGTTAGATGCTCAATTCACGACGCTCCGCCACATCACCAATACGACACACATGCTGTACTGTGCATCGTTTCCCAACATGGAGTACACTCCACGTGTACTCCGTCCACGATACTACGCCACGTCACCGCTATGGCACACGCCATACGGTGCCTCGTCTCACTACACAGAGTACACTTCACGTGTACTCCTTACACAGCACTAGGCCACGCCACTATTGCTGCACATACGCTACCACCACACTTCACAGCACACTTCCCAACTACGCCCAACACTTCATCACCACAAATCACATCGCCACTACACAGCGAACCCTATAATACTAGCAGCACAGTCCACAACCTATACTAACAGCACAGTCCACAACCTAGTCAACTAGCTAGCATCTAACAATTAATATAAAAAGCAAGGGAAAGAGATTTATACCATCGACGGGATAACCGGTGCGTCGCTCGTTGACCGTTACAGGGATAACGCCGGAGGAATGTACGGGGTGGCTACACCGCGTACAAAGGCTGTTGAAGCGTTTGGATAGCTAGGTGTGGTCTTGGAAGGGCCTAAGGTGGCCTTGATGATGCTGGCAAGGGGCATAACACAACGGATCTTGCCGTGTACAGTGGCGGTCAATCCCGCGCAGTGACTGTCCATCCCGTGCAGTGACCAACCCACCACATAAAGTGGTGGTTTGGGCCTAAGGCTCGGCTAAGGGAACTGCCGGAGGAGCCGTGGAGGCTCGGTGGTGGTCGGCACGGTGGCCTACGGTGGCTGGCCGTGCACTGTGAGGGAGGATAGGCCGTGGGAGAGTGAGAGAGAGTGTGCATGCATGGGGGATAGATCGGGGCCGTGGGTGGTGCCATTGGGTTCGTGGTGGCCTAAGGATGCCGAGAGGGTGGCCACTTGCCGTGGGTGGCGGCGTACGGCGGCGGATCCAGCTCGAGGGTGGTTCGGCGTCCATGGGAGAGTGAAAGAGAGTGAGCCTGCATGGTGGCTCAACTGGACGTGGGGATGGCTGTGGGAGGTGGCCGGAGGCCAAGGGAGGTCTCGGTGGTGGTGCCATGGCCGTAGGAGGCGGTGCTCCGCCGTGGGTATGTCTATACCCGTGCACTAGAGAGAGGTGCACTCCGTGGGAGCAACCGGCGGGGAGATGGAGGCTGAGGTTGCTGGGGAGGCCGGTCGGTGGCTGGAGGAGCTACACTAGAGGTGGTGGCGCCGGAGAATGGTGCACGGCGGTGGACGAGCCATCGAGCCCGTTCGGGCTGGGTATGGCCATGGGAGAGGAGGAGGGGGTGCGGGGAGGAGCTACCGGTGGGGGAGGCTCGCCGGCGTGAGGGGAGGCCGGTCGGAGGGGCGGTGAGGCTCACCGGCGCACGGCGGCGCCGGGCTGGGGCTGGGCCATTCGGACGAGAGGGAGAGAGCTGCACCGTGCAGTGCAAGCCGTAGGGAGGAGAGAGAGAGGGGAGGGAAAAGTGAGGGAGAAAGAGAGAGGGGCTGGAGTTTTATCCTAAAACCCGACGTCTGGGGGTCTATAAAATGGTCTACTATGACCCTTAAACACTACTTTAAAACAAATAAACGTTTATTTATTTAAAAGCATTGAGAGGAATAAAGCTAGAATATTATTTAAAATAATATTCCCTCATCATTTATAAAATGATGAAGTCTTACTTAAAATATTTAAAAGAGTAAGACTATTAATTAAATTAAAGATTCCATCATTATTTAGATCACATAATATTTTAAATAACTGGAATCATTTATATAAAATGATTCCCACAATTATAATATTTTTGGAGCTCTTCAAAGATATTATAATTGAGTTATTTAAAATATTCCTTAGTTAAATAATAATAGGAATCTTCCATTTAAAATACACATTACTTTAAAGCACAAAGCTAACTTTAGAAATCACGTAGTATCTTTAAAAACAAGCCATCAAGGTCTGGCACGCATAACGGGGCTCTTAGCCACTAGAGAGGAGGAGCGGGCTGTCTAACACATCTGACGTAATTGCTTACATCAGAAGAAGGAAGGAGGAGCAGGTCTACTGCATCTGACATAATGGCTTACGTCAGAAGAAGGAAGGAAGAGCAGGGTATTACAATCAACCCTCCTTATAAAAAATTCAGTCCTCGGAATTTGCTTAAAGTTCTAAGAGTTTGCTCAAGGTTCCAAGAATTTACTTAACATTCTAGGAATTTACTTAACATTCTAAGAGTTTGTGCGGTGCCCTAAGAATTTACCCATCTCTACGATGGGGAGTGTGATTTAGCCTTCGTGAAATCTTCACGCGCCTTTGTGCACGTCTAGCATCTTTATCAATCCTTGCGCATAGCTTTGCCTTCATGTCTTGTCGATCCATCGTCATCATGCTCATGGCCCGCTCAAATTGCTTGAGCCTGTCCATCACGTCATGCTCGTGCCTTCCGATCCATGGCTCGTGCCTTCCGTTACACGACTCGTGCCTTCTGTTTCATGACTCGTGCCAACAAGGGCTGGAGTCGTCGTCACGTTTTCCGTCTCGGTCCTAGCTTAGCTCGTGATCGTTCATACGTTTCTTAACTATTACGGTCCTTTTAACATTCCTAGTTCATTCCTGAATTAGCTAGCAGCTAATTCTACATGTCCTACGTTCCATCTTTCATACCTAACGTTTCATCTTTCATCCCTAACGTTCCATCATTCTATTCTTAACCTCTATCATGCTCAGTCTCTGATACCCTTACAGTCTATGTACTTAACATCATGACTTCTTTCTAGTTGCCATTCTAACATGCACGCATTAGTCAAATCATACTTTGAAAACCTCATAACATTAACGTAACATACTTTCTTATACTTACTGCAGGATGAGACATGCCTTGGGAAGCCGTCAGTCTAGGTTTTCCTTCACGTGAAAATTTTCTTTCAAAAAATTTTCTTTCTTTGGAAAAAGTTTTCCTCCCTTTTGAAAATGATTTTCTTTCTTTTATTTTTGAAAAGAAAGATATAGAGTCAAGCATAACCTGGGTTTTGCTCTGATACCAACTTGTAACGCCCGTCCTTGGGTGGACCTTTTTGGAAAATATTTTAGAAAATACGAAGGGAATTACCGTCCAATTTAAAACCTTTTACAGTCCTTCCCAGGGTGCAAGACTCTACGTTATAAAATAAAAAGTGCTTTCGTGATAAAAGGGTTTTGGAGTGGGAAATAAAATTCTTTAAAATAAAAAGACATTTTCTTACATTTAAAACCTTCATGCCTAGACTTCCGTGCTTTTTCCCTTTGGCTGTGTCCCTCCTGTGCATACTGCCCATTTAGTTTCCTGTGGGGGGAGGGGCACACATAAAAACTAAAATGAGTCGAATACTCAGTAAGCGTTACTTCATACCATTAAAATATAGCAACATATGTTTTCATTCATGCATCCATCATTCCATACATACTATACATACATGCATACATGCTTTCGTTAAAAACATCAGTGAACGGGGGTTTTTCTTTCTTAAAACATGCTTTACTTTTCTTTAAAACGTTCCCACGTCACTAGCTTCATTTCTTGAAGAATGCGATGCATTCATACATACAGTTACTTTACTTTTCTTTCACTTTCATTCATAGGCCGGTGCACGTTGTTACGCCCCCCGTGTTGGGGTTAGCGGCCTTTTGGGCCAATAGATTCGCCCGTGGCCACGGGTTGGAATCCCTTTCCGTTAGGGTGCAGCACTGGGTCGACTACCAGATACTACTGCCCGGCATTGCAATCTGCCCGTTCATTCATTGGGTACCCCTTTCCGTTCATTCAGTCCATATGGCTGTTACGTATTTTCATACATTCGCTCATGCCACGTGCCATTCATTCTTTCATTCATTCATTCATGTCAGCTCTAAAGAGCTGAGGCATACATTCATTTGCAAGGGCATGAGCCTTTTCATTTCATTTCTTTTCTTTTCATGCTTTCATGGAAAAAACATCTTTTCGTGGAAAAAAATCATTTCATGAGAAAACATTCCGTTCGTTTAAAAACATGGAAAAACATCATTTTTTCATGGCATTGTTTAAAACGTCAGTTCTCCGGGACATGTTTTAAAAACACTTTCTTCGCGTCTCTTTTAAAGCATCGTTCGGAAGCTCGAGGCATCACCCTCGAAGCTTCCTTTTTTCTTTTCTTTAGAAAATACGTACAATAGGTACATCTTATAGTCATCCATTCACATGCATACAATTAATACTTTTGGGTGCGTAAAAAGGGGCTTTCATAGAGGGGCCGTACATACGTATACCATTCAATACTTAGCATGCTTTCTTTAAAACATCTTTCGTGTCCTTTCTTAAAGCATCTTTCATGGGAAAACAGTTCGTCTTTCTTTTTCATTCGTACTTTAGAGAAAACTCTAGAAGAGCATGAACGTAACACTTACCTGGACTCCATGCTACTTTCATACCATGCAGTCCATTCATACCGTTCAGTCCATTCCTGTGCGTGTCAGATGGCAACCTACATGCATACATAACCTTAACGTTAATCTCTATCTAGTGCATAAGCAACTGAACTAGAAATAGAGTTATCCTTTACTTAAAACACTCTCCTGCTATCCTGTGTCCTTTCACGTTCCTTACTATGATACAACCTTTAGAGACCCATTACAGTCTCTACTTCCTTTAACCTTACGTTCTACCTCGAGTGCTTACTCGCTAAGGTGAACTCATGTTTCACCTTAGGATTAAGACACTGAGACTTCTGTCTCATTCTTCTCATTAACCATGTTCCGACGCATGACTTAGACTAACTAAGTCATGCATCCCATTCTTAGACAGTACCTTCATCATTACCCTCATGCATCTTAGCTCACTCTACTTCTCATGATCGTCCATTCTCGTTACACGGCTCCAAGCCACTCTGGGGCTTGAGCACCGTGTAACCATACTTAGGACAAGTTACCCATTACATATGGTGAATCTGCCTGGCACGTGCGTCTAACCAGACAACACACGTACCTTGCTCCTTTACCTCCTAAGACCATCACTTAATACATTGGTCACGGACTCGTATGGCAAACGCCATACTCCGTTACCAACCTTCTCATAACCCGGCTAGCACGATCCTTCATGCTAGCCGTACCTCATGACAGTTCATCCCAACTGTTGACACGATGGGACTCTGTTCATGAACACACCTTACGTCACGCCACATTGCTCGAGACTAAATCCCAAGCTATGCCGTGACCCTGTCACGTCATCTTTCATACATCCTAATCCATCACAGCACAGCTTCATGATTGACCACGTCATTTCATGACGTAGCCCAATCACGCTTCCGCTGCACTGCTCTGATACTTCTTGGCCACTTAGCACATACTCATGGCCATAAGCCAACTACACGGCGACGCTCATCGCCGTAGGCTACAACCGTATCATTACTATGGCACAAACCTCAACACTTTACGTCACCCCATATAGCTCGAGACCATTTCCAAGCTATATCGTGACCTTGTCACGTCACTTCTGACATTCTGCTACGTCACCTTTACGTCAACTTCCAACTTATCATGAGTACGGTTCCTCACATACTCTCGTCACAACGTGACACTTCGTCACATTCCCTCTACATCGCTCTTACGCTACTCTTCGCCAATCGCAAGCAGGACCTCTTAATCGACCACGTCACTTAGTGATGCCCAGTCATGCTTTCGCTGCGCTACTCCGATACCTTCTAGCCATTTGGCACTTACTTCTGGCCATAAGCCAGTCACATGGCGACACTCGTCGCCTTGGACTACAGGCCTAATCTCACACTTCGGAACAGTGTCCCGACACCATACATCAAGCCCTTTGCCCATCACTACGACATCACCTTTATTTTCGCGACACGCCATACGGTGTATCGCTGCACCTCCTGGAGTACACTCCTCATGTACTCCCTTCACAGGGCTACGCTACATCACCACTATGGCACTCACGCCATATGGTGCGTCACTCCATTACAATGAAGTACATCCCACGTGTACTCCCTTCACAGAACTACGCTACGTCACCGCTATGGCGTACACGCCATACGGTGCATCACTCCACTACAATAGAGTACACTCCTCGTGTACTCCATTCACGACGCTCCGCCACATCACCAATACGGCACACATGCCGTACTGTGCATTGTTTCCCAACATGGAGTACACTCCACGTGTACTCCGTCCACGATACTACGCCACGTCACCACTATGGCACACACCATACGGTGCCTCGTCTCACTACACAAAGTACACTTCACGTGTACTCCTTACGCAGCACTAGGCCACGCCACTACTGCTGCACATACGCTACCACCACACTTCACAGCACAGTCCGCAACACTACACAGCACACTTCCCAACTACGCCCAACACTTCATCACCTCACATCACATCGCCACTACACAGCGAACCCTATAATACTAGCAGCACAGTCCACAACCTAGTCAACTAGCTAGCATCTAACAATTAATATAAAAGCGAGGGATAGAGATTTATACCATCGACGGGATAACCGGTGCGTCGCTCGTTGACCGTTACAGCGATAACGCCGGAGGAATGTACGGGGTGGCTACACTGCGTACAGAGGCTGTTTAAGCGTTTGGATAGCTAGGTGTGGTCTTGGAAGGGCCTAAGGTGGCCTTGATGATGCTGGCAAGGGGCATAACACAGCGGATCTCGACGTGTACAGTGGCGGTCAGTCCCGCGCAGTGACTGTCCATCCCGTGCAGTTACCAACCCACCACATAAAGTGGTGGTTTGGGCCTAAGGCTGGGCTAAGGGAACTGCCGGAGGAGCCGTGGAGGCTCGGTGGTGGTCGGCACGGTGGCCTACGGTGGCTGGCCGTGCACTGTGAGGGAGGATAGGCCGTGGGAGAGTGAGAGAAAGTGTGCATGAATGGGGGACAGATTGGGGCCGTGGGTGGTGCCATTGGGTTTGTGGTGGCCTAAGGATGCCGGAGAGGGTGGCCACTTGCCGTGGGTGGCGGCGTACGGCGGCGGATCGAGCTCGAGGGTGGTTCAGCGTCCATGGGAGAGTGAGAGAGAGTGAGCCTGCATGGTGGCTCAGCTGGACGTGGGGATGGCTGTGGGAGGTGGCCGGAGGCCAAGGGAGGTCTCGGTGGTGGTGCCATGGCCGTAGGAGGCGGTGCTCCGCTGTGGGTATGGCTATACCCGTGCACTAGAGAGAGGTGCACTCCGTGGGAGCAACCGGCGGGGAGATGGAGGCCGAGGTTGCTGGAGGAGGCCGGTCGGTGGCTGGAGGAGCTACCCTAGAGGTGGTGGCGCCGGAGAATGGCACACGGTGGTGGACGAGCCATCAAGCCCGTTCGGGCTGGGTATGGCCGTGGGAGAGGAGGAGGGGGTGCAGGGAGGAGCTACCGGTGCAGGGAGGCTCGCCGGCGTGAGGGGAGGCCGGTCGGAGGGGCGGTGAGGCTCACCGGCGAATGGCAGCGCCGGGCTGGGGCTGGGCCATTCGGATGAGAGGGAGAGAGCTGCACCGTGCAGTGCAAGCCGTAGGGAGGAGAGAGAGAAGGGAGGGATAAGTGAGGGAGAAAGAGAGAGGGGCTGGGGTTTTATCCTAAAACCCGACGTCTGGGGGTCTATAAAATGGTCTACTATGACCCTTAAACACTACTTTAAGGGTAAGACTATTTATAAAATGATGAAGTCTTACTTAAAATATTTAAAAGAGTAAGACTATTAATTAAATTAAAGATTCCATCATTATTTAGATCACATAATATTTTAAATAACTGGAATCATTTATATAAAATGATTCCCACAATTATAATATTTTTGGAGCTCTTCAAAGATATTATAATTGAGTTATTTAAAATATTCCTTAGTTAAATAATAATAGGAATCTTCCATTTAAAATACACATTACTTTAAAGCACAAAACTAACTTTAGAAATCACGTAGTATATTTAAAAACAAGCCATCGAGGTCTGGCACGCATAACGGGGCTCTTAGACACTAGAGAGGAGGAGCGGGCTGTCTAACACATCTGACGTAATTGCTTACATCAGAAGAAGGAAGGAGGAGCAGGTCTACTGCATCTGACGTAATGGCTTACGTCAGAAGAAGGAAGGAAGAGTAGGGTATTACAACTAAACTCTGATGAAGAAAAAAGACACATTAATTTCAGCAATGGGTTAGAATTTACCTATGATAGCACCACAATACATGTTAGCATATGGCTCCTCACTGGTCAGAATCTCCCACATCACAATACCAAATGAGAAAACATCAACCTATTGAAAAGAAAAGAAAAACACGTGATCTTGCTATTGCATTCTTTGAGGCATAATTGGTTGTTATTCAATTTATTTAAAACTCTGTGGTGTAAGATAATAGGTTCTATCCTAGGTCTAAAACCTTCTCAGAGACCCGGTTGCTACTACTATTTAATAATTCTGGTGCCATCCATGGAAGGGTTCCTCAAACACCCCCAGAGACAAGTGTGTTGCGTTTAATTCTTGACAAGCCAAAATCTCCAACCTGAAAGGTAGCTACAATCCCAAGTGAGTTGAAATCTAACTACTCAAAGATAAAAATTGTTTAAGAAACACTAATCACTGAAGACCTAAAAGAATATAGAAATACTCATGATTATATATGGATCCACAATAAAGTGTGATACTGAAGACAACTGTGTCAATCAAAATTTTGTTATGATATTAATTATATACCTTGCAAATGGGCCGTTCAGGATCCCTCAAATTGACTAACAAATTGTCACATTTCAAATAAAAATGAACAATATTTTTCAAATGCAAGTATTCCATGCCAAAAGGAGCTTTGTTACAGTACACTAGTAACTTGAAGAAGTAATGAAGAAGAAACACTTCTGATCATTCGAGGGATCAGTACCTCCAAGAAAGTAATTCTGTATAATTCTTCAGATGATTTCCTCATAGCATTTGATAGGTATTTATACATGAACTCATGTGAAAATGAGTTAGTTATTTCTGTTACAAGCAAGGGTAATATTGTAAATTCTTATTTGTAAGTAAGGCTAAAACAGTCTTAACATCTATTAATGAACACATGCACTACATATGATTCTAACTAACTTCTGCTTGCAGTAACTCGATCACTCCCAGCACTGTAATACACTTCTTCTTCAAAACATGCCATCTATTAACACTCAATGATCATCCTAACAATTCCCTCCCCTTCAAAAGACCTTGCCCATAAGGTAAGGATACTGGAATCGCAGCTGCTCTACAGGTACCCACGAAGAATCTTCTTGAGGAGCTCCTCTCCACTTCACAAGCAACTCGATGAAGGGTTGGTTGTTGACTGGTGTCATTCTTCTTTCAAGGATACATTCTGGCTCAACTCTAGCACACCTGTGATCATTAGTAAAAGGAATCAAAGGAGACACATTCGCATCAGGACCCACAGCTTCTTAAGTTTGGAAACATGAAAAACTGGATGTACAACAACATCAGGAGGTAATTCCAGCTTATAAGCAACTTCACCAATTTTCTCTAAAACTTTGAATGGCCCACAAAATCTAGGAGCCAACTTAGGATAAGGAATGGCTGCAACACTCTTCTGTCTGTACTTCTGTAATTTCAAATAGACCATATCTCCCATAACAAATTGTCTATCAATATGCTTGTTATCATAAAACTGCATCATTCTGGACTGGGCAGCTAACAAATTCTTTTTAAGAATTCCCAAAATCTCTTCCCTTGATCTAAGTTCAGAATCCACAGCATGATTCTGTGTTGTACCAGCTACATATTGTAACAAAGAAGGGGGTGGTCTGCCATACAAAGCTTCAAAGGGAGTCATTCTTGTCGAAGAATGTGTAGAAGTATTGTACCAATACTCTGCCCAAGGTAGCCAGTGAACCCACTGTTTGGGTCTTTCAAACACAAAACACCTCAAGTATTGCTGTATTGCCTTGTTTACCATCTCAGTTTGACCATCAGATTGAGGATGGTAAGTTGAGGTAAAGTTCAACTTCATGCCATGCAACTTGAAAATTCCTTCCAAAAACTGCTAGTGAATATCACATCCCTATCAGTTACAATAGTGCTGGGCATCCCATGCAACTTGAAAACCTGTGTAATGAATAACTGAGCAACAGTAGCAGCTGTATAGGGGTGAGATAATGGCAAGAAATGAGCATACTTAGTAAATCCATCTACCACTATAAAGATTACAGAAAAACCCTTTGATGGTGGTAAGGCCTCAATGAAATCCATGGAGATATCACTCCATGAAGAAGTTGGTATTGGCAAAGGCTGTAATAAGCCTGCTGGAGACAAGTTTTCTGTTTTGCACTTTTGAGATATAGAATATTCTCTAATAAATTTCTTCATATCCTTCCTCATACAGCCCATATGAAACCTGCTTTAAGCCTCTGGAAGGACTTTTGATACCCTGAATGGCCTCCCACAGCACTGTTGTGAACAAAATGGAGAATCTGGTATTTAAGCAGAGATGAAGCAGACAAAAATAACCTCCCCTTCTTAAATAGCAAGCCATTCTTCACCTCAAACTCAGAAGTAGATAAAGAACCCTTCTGTAGCTTCCCACAAATGTCAGAAATTTTCTTGTCCAGCAAATAAGAGGATTTCAATTCCTCTAGCCAAATGGGATTGAGCACAGTTATAGCAGCCAACAAAAACTCTGATTCTGAGCCCTCTTCTCTTCTAGATAAAGCATCAGCAATTACATTATCCTTCCCCTTTTTGTACTCAATCTTGAAGTCATAACCAAGAAGCTTGCTAATCCATTTATGTTGTGAAGGAGTTCCAATCTTCTGCTCTAGCAGAACTTCAAACTTTTCTGGTCTGTTTTAATCACGAAGGTGCCTCAAAGCAAATAAGGCCTCCATTTCTGAACTGCCAATACCAATGCCAATGGTTCTTTTTCATAAGTAGACAAATCTAATGCCTTCCCTTTCAAAGCTTGACTCAAATAAGCCAAGGGTTTCCCATCTTGCATCAACACAACACCCACTCCCTTACCATATGCATCACATTCAATTAAGAACTCTTTAGAAAAATTTGGCATAGCTAATACAGGAGGATTAGTCATAGCCAACTTCATGGCTTCAAATGCTTTAGAAGCGTCAGGTCACCATACAAAAGAATCATTCCTTAACAACTGAGTGAGTGGGCAAGCTATAATACCATATCCCTTCACAAATTTTCTTTAGTAACCAGTTAAGCCAAGGAAACCCCTCAAAGATTTAATGTTTTTAGGCAATGGCCATTCAATCATGGCTTTAATCTTAGAGGGATTTGCTTTAACCCCCTTTGCAGAGACCAAATGGCCCAAGTAGTCAATCTCCTGACACCCAAAATGACACTTACTCATTTTAGCAAATAATGTGTTTTTTGCTAAGGTATCCAACACCAAGAACAAATGTTGTAAATGATCCTTCTCAGTTTTGCTATAGACAAGAATGTCATCAAAGAAAACTATAACAAATTTTCGAAGGTAAGGCTGAAATACCTCATTCATGATACCTTGGAAAGTTGTTGGAGCATTGGTTAAGCCAAAAGGCATAACCAAAAACTCATAATGCCCTTGGTGTGTTCTGAAAGCTGTCTTCTCTATATCTTCTTCCCTCATTCTAATATGATGGTAACCTGTTCTGAGGTCCACTTTTGAGAAAATTGTAGCCCCAAACAGTTCATCCAAGAGTTCATCATCTATCACAAGGATGGGAAACTTATCTTTAACAGTTTCTTTGTTGAGAGCCCTATAGTCCATGCACATACGCCATGTCCCATCTGACTTTCTCACCAAAAGTACAGGAGAAGAAAAAGGAGACTGTCTATTTCGAATTACCCCAGCAGTTAAGAGCTCATGGACTATTTTCTCAATTTCAGACTTTTAATAAAAGGGATATCTGTATGGTCTTACAGATATAGGTTGAGTCCCTTCTTTCAAATTAATCTGGTGGTCCTTACTCCTTTTAGGAGGCAACCTTTTAGGTTCCTCAAAAACTCCTGGAAACTTCAGCAACACCTCCTCAATCTTAAGATCCACAACCTATAATTTTTTAATAGAATCCTGAGGAACAATCTGTAAAAAAAATTCCTTCCTCTCAACTGCTGACAGTTGACAAAACTGGACTTTCTCCACCAACTCTGGCCTATTAGGGCTTAAACCCTTCAACATCACAGGTTTTTTTTATCAACCTCAAAAGTCATAGTGAGATTATTAAAATCCTATAATACAGAACCCAAAGTAATCAACCATTGCATTCCCACAACTGCATCACAGCCACCCAGTGAAAGCAGAAAAAAGTCACTCACAAATTCAGTGTCTTGCATCTAAAACTGAACTTTTTGTAACAACCCTTCACTTTTTACCCTCTCCCCACTAGCAATCGAACCTCGATCTGCTCCTTCATATTTGCATACATCTCCACTTTCTTGGCCACCATTGGGTCAAGGAAGTTATGAGTGCTGCCAGTATCTACCAAGATAATGACATGGCACCTTTGGACTTTTCCCTTGATCCTCATGGTTCTTGGACTCAAAGATCCAACTATGGCACTCAAGGAAATCTCAGGCATCTCACACTCCAACTTAAATTCTTCAGAATTATCTGTATCCACCAGCTCCTTATGGACAGTTTCACTAACTTCTGAACATAGATCCATACCCTCCAGCAGGTAAATTCTAGCCCTTTTACACTTATGAGATGGGTTCCATTTCTCCTCACAAAAATAACACAGCCCTTTTTCTCCTCTCTTTCATTTCTGCTGGAGAAATTTTTTGAAAAGGCAAATTGCTTCTAACACTTCTTGCCTTGTTTCCAGCATAAGGTTCCTTCTTGAAAGTAGAACTCGTTATCACATTTGTCCCTAGAGGATTAGAGGCATTACCTCCTACAGAATGTGACACATAAGAGGAGTGTTGTTCAATTACATTTCTAAAGCTTCCTCAAGTACTATGGATGTACTCTTCTTGGATTTTAGCCAACCCAAAAGCAGAATTTAAATCCTGTGGATGCAGCATTCTAACTGGCAGCCTTATGTCATCTCTTAGCCCACTCAAGAAACAACTCAATTTATAGCTTTCCGACAAACCTTTCAATCGATTAGAAATTACCTCGAATTGGGACTTGTATGCTACCACAGAAGTAGTTTGTCTAAGTCTAGTAATAGCTTCCATAGGATCATCATAGGAAGAATTACCAAATCTTAGTTGCAAGGCTGCTACAAATGCTTCCCAATTGTTGAAAATGCCCGTTTCCTCCGCATCTTGAAACCAAACTAAAGCACTGCCTTCCATATAGAAAGAAGACATTAAAACCTTCTGACCATCAGGCATGGGATGTAAGGCAAAGTAATGGTTTGCCTTGTAAATCCATCCTGTTATATTTTCACCATCGAACCGTGGAAATTCAATCTTGATGCTTCGAAAAGGAACCCCAGAGTTTTCCTCCTCACGCCTGTTACTTCCATTGCCATTTCCATTTCTTGATCCCACTCTGCCTCCATTAACAACCTCCAACAACAAATCCATCTTGGTACTTAATTCTTCCAAAGCACCTTGATGGTCTTCAACTGTTCTCTGCTGGTCCTCAACCTTCTTCTGCTACTGTTCTTGCGATTGCCTCAAGCCCAAAATCAGCTTCTCTAATTCTTTGTATCTCGTACCGTCTGCCATCTTGAATCCAGTAATTGCACACCAAGAATCGACTGCTCTGATGCCACTTTGTTACAGTACACTAGTAACTTGAAGAAGTAATGAAGAAGAAACACTTCTGATCATTCGAGGGATCAGTACCTCCAAGAAAGTAATTCTGTATAATTCTTCAAATGATTTCCTCATAGCATTTGATAGGTATTTATACATGAACTCATGTGAAAATGAGTTAGTTATTTCTGTTACAAGCAAGGGTAATATCGTAAATTCTTATTTGTAAGTAAGGCTAAAACAGTCTTAACATCTATTAATGAACACGTGCACTACATATGATTCTAACTAACTTCTGCTTGCAGTAACTCGATCACTCCCAGCACTGTAATACACTTCTCCTTCAAAACATGCCACCTATTAACACTCAATGATCATCATAACAAGCATCCATTGCAATTATTAGCCTTCTTTGGCGATCAAGCACCCTGCAGGAAGAATTCTAAGGGTTGCATAAATCTATATATGGGGTTAAAGAGAAAGGAAATATGTACCGACTCACCGATCCTTCCTCAATAGTACATTTCTCAATGATCCATTGACCATAAATTCAGTTACAGTTGCCAATGTTCCCTTAGGCCCATCAGGAACAACCCCATAGAATGCAACCACATTTGGATGGTGAAGAGTTGACAATATCCGTACTGCCTCTCTCCAGAAGTCCTTTATCTGTACAAAGAGGTAGAGAACAAATTTTGACCCAGAACTAAATATATATATATATATGTACATAATGAAACCAAGTAATGCCATTCTAGTCATTGAGAAGTTAATAATTTTAGAACTTCTCTTTTCTAAGGTTTAAAAATTCTTTATATTATGGGAACTGTACGAATATAGCCATGAGCAAAAATTGTGATAAAGCAGAATTTCAGATGTTCTAACACTGATGATTTTAGGACCCACCAGTCGCTCTTGCTCTGATGAATTGCCTTGAAAGCAACTCTTTCTTATTCTCTTAATAACAACATCTGTTCCCCTCCACTTTCCATGATATACAGTTCCAAACGTACCAGATCCTAACTCTTTCAGTTCTTCAAGATCAGCATTTGATATAATCTGCAGATCGGCATACGAAGCAATCAGTTAAACACAGACTCTAGATTCCAGGAAAAAAATAGACTCAAGATTTTACCATTTGTTTTCCAAAAAACAAAGGACAAAAATAGCAAGAAAAAGAAGAAGCAAGATAGAAATAGGATAAGGGAGTCAATCACAGGGTTGCAATTTCAGATTAAAAGTTGGTTTAGGCAAATCTGAATTTGCTTACCGCGATGAACTGAAAGCCTTGCAAGAGTTAAAGAAAGAAACAACAAAAAGGAAATGAAATAAGTGTTCTGTAATACGTAACCATGTTGAAGCATTCTGAAGGCAGTAACTTAAAGACGCGTGAGAAAAATACACATTAAAGGAAGAGGTAAATGACAGAAAATGACAAAGAAGTCAATTAGATAAAACTAAGCTCCTTTCTAGTTAAGAACTGCATGTGGTACTTGGATGCCATAATGCATCATTCTCTTAAGAACTTGAAAAGCGAAAATATTTAGATACCATTATTTTTCTTACGGATATAAACTTTAAAGCAGTTGCTTCGATCTTCTTGGCAATGTAACACCAATCACTAGGAACAAGACATCATGCGTTCAGTTCTAAATCTAAAGTCTGCATTATTCACTTAACCTTGCATACTTGCTTAAAAATCCATGACAAAAATACGAAATTTGGGTGAAGAAGCACCTGTTGGGAAACTCTCATGCCCATAAATGCAGTTTCATTCCATAACTCGATTACTTGCTAATACAGTTTTTATTCAAATCCTTTGTTTCCTAGGATCATTTCTAATCTGGAGGAAAAAGTAAATTTTACAGATATTGAAGCTATCGGTGAGAATAAAACTCCTTCAAAAAAAATAGAAAATTTTAAAGTACGATAGTTTATTGCCACAGTGCACATCATTTACAGGAAAGAATCACTGGAAATTTTTGTTTGATTTTCTAGGCATGAAAACAAAGAAATCTGATAGGAAAGGGGACTGGTGTTGAATCATGCATAAAATCAGAAGATAGACATTCTGAACCTGCAAACCATAGATGCCTGCTTCCATTGCAGCTATTGTAGCATCAGTGATGGAGTCATCAATATCTCTGCGATTACCTTTCGCACCCTATATAGGATAGGAGCTCAAATTAACAACTAAAATCACACTATCATAAAACATGAACTCTAGTTCCATACGGAAACTGTTTACCTCACATTCAGAATTTAAGGTGGTATTCTCTGCTTCTGTTTGCCTAGGAGATAGCAAATCATCATTGGCTTCATTCTCTGTACATGAGAAAACTTTTGAGGACGAGTGCCAGGACGTGTAGAATCAGTTATATCTTCAATAATGATAACTGATTCCAGCTTCTTGTTGCCAGGACGACAATATGATGGCTGTGATTGGACACCGATAACATCTCCAAACTTGGCTTCATCATAAGAAGGTCTGCCATGTCCCACGATGTCAAGCATGTGGTCTGAATAATCTAGGGGATCCGAATTATAGAGAGGAGCCTCTCTACAGAAAACAGTGCTTGTGGCTGACTTCTGAAATAAGGCATAGATGAGATTATTATTCTGTACAAGCTTAATTCTGGGAAAGGGAAATATACGTGCACATCTTTGGTCCATGGATTCTTGGTCATCCAACCCTCGTGATGCAACATGTAATATTCCAGGGTACCCATCAGATGCTGCTTGAATACTTAACTTATGTTTGGAAAACATGTTTTATTTAAAATTTTTATCTTCATCTCATCTTATCTTTACACTTTTTCAAATCTCCATACAAAATATAATAAATAATTCAACTTTTTCAAATCCCAATATAACTTTTTCAAATTCTAATTCAATTTTTTCAAATCTCAAAACTAAAAAATAATATTTTAAACTTTAAAACAAAACACAAAATTCTCATCTCATCTTCCAAACATAATCTTAATGTCTCAGTTGTCGCACACTGCTTATCCTTGTTAGAAGTTTGGCTTTTAATTGAAAACTCAGGAACAGTTTCATCTGCTTGGAAGTCAAGGGAGTGCTCCCTCCTGCTCTCTGCAGAACATTTTGAAGAAATGACTGGCGAAACATGAATCCTTCCTCTGAGGTTTTGTAGCTCTTTCAAGGATAGACAAACACTAGGGAGATAGTTCAGGTCTGGGAACTTCTTAAACTCTGTGGCATTATCACATGATGTAACTTCAAGATTTCCCTCAGAGTCTTTCTGGTCTTGATCCAGTTCAGAAATCTTCTTGCTATCTTCACGTGTCTCAGAAGTAGGCTGATTCTCATATTCAGCTATTTGGGACTTCTCATCAATTCTCTCTTCACATTGTAATTGGGAATTTGGGATTTCTAGTGAAAATGATTTTTCTCTCACAGCACTCAAAGGGGACAGTGAGAGGTAGCAATTGGACTCTCACCATGTTCCTGCAACTGCGAGTCCGAGAATACTTGCATGATTTTGCTATGAGAAACATCTGTATCATTGAACCCTGGTCACAAGCCCATTGGAGCATCGGTGAAGGGGGGAACCCTGTCTGAATGGAATTCACTTTCCCCAAGCGTTCGTTTCTCATAATTCATTTCACTTTGATCATATGATGGAGAATATTCTGAGTCTTTTCTGTGGCTTCGGTCGTGAAAGTGTCTGTTGTGGGATTTGTTGTCATGGCCAGTTTCTACCAAATATTCATTAGGCTGTTGGTAATTCATCAATGTAGGCCCATGAGAAAGATTATTGTAATAAGCCAAGGCATCAGGATAATACAAATTTTCTTGCCATCTGTACATGGTCAATCCACATAAATCTGCAAATTAGAATTATTAGGATCTCGACGCTGACCCGGAGATATACGAGGGGACTGGTTGAATGACTTGCTTGGTACCTGAAGTGCAGTTAGATACTGAGAAGCAGGCTTGGAAAACATTCCTGCCAAATTTGAGGAAGTTGGACTACAATTGTGACGCCCCGACTCCCACGTATAAAAAGTTTCGGGAATCGTGACGTTAGGATGATGACAACACGGGTCAAACATCCCAACGATACGTGCTCAAGTGTGTGCAACGTGCCACCAGAGCACCAAAGAGTCGCAGTGGATAATAATAATTAAGTCACTAAGTACCAGAATTTTTATATACAAAAATAACCAAAATACAAGTATACTGAAAGTTATACAGTCATCCAAGAAAATATAATAAAACCGAATACATACGCATGGGAAACAAATCCCATAACCAAAACAGCAGCAACCACATGCCACTTAACCAAGGAGCCGATCCCTAAGGCTCGTCGTCCTCGTCCTCATCTGCACCAAAATCTACGGTACCATAAAATGTTACCGTAGGTAACTAATAATCCAAACGATCTCTAAGATCAAAATACATTTAATGCAATCAACATGCATGCACATGAGGATATATGCACCAAACCCAAAAATATCATTTTCCAAAAAACGATTTACACAAAAATATTTATTGGACACTGTAGGCGGGAATCATAGGTGAGACTCTACCACTATCCCTACTGCGTGTACTGTAGGCGAGAATCGCAGGCGGGACAACACTACCATCCCTGCTTACCACCATCCCTACGCGTACACCGTAGGCGGGAATTGCAGGCGGGACTATACCACCATCCCTGCTTACCACCATCCCTACAGTTCCTTTCCACACAACACAAAAACTCCATAGAGCACTGTAGGCGAGAATCGCAGGAGGGACTCTACCACCATCCCTCCTTACCACCATCCCTACCGCGTGTACTGTAGGCGGGAATCGCAAGCGAGAATCGCAGGCGGGACAACACCACCATCCCTGCTTACTACCATCCCTACGCGTACACCGTAGGCGGGAATCGCAGGCGGGATTATACCACCATCCCTGCTTACCACCATCCCTACAGTCTCCTTTCCTTTTTCCCACAAATGAAAACCCAATTTTCAATAAACACAATCATGATTATGCGTGCACATGCAGTGTACCCATCTAACAATAAATTTCAACAACCAATCCAACAGTAAATTTCAAACAACCAATCCAGATCACAACACAACCAATCACAGACATAATAAACCAGTCAGTGCAAAAATATATTAAAACCTTAAAGATGTTCGGGAAAATACTTACAGCGCTTTAATATATTTTTCGGAGGATCACAAGAGAGCTGGAAGCGCCAAAACAGCAACACCACAGTGTAAAAACACTGTGGCCAAAAACACAGTGAACCCAAAAATTACACGGGGTCAAACGAAGACTTGCGAACGGTAGGATAGGGCCTATGGAAGGTGGGGAAGCTAATGGTAGTGGCCTTTGGCCGTGGGTGGTGGCCGAAATGGCGGTGGAAGGCCGAGAAGTGAAAAATGGAGTGGGTGTTCGTTGGGGCGGCTCCGGCGACTGATCGGGGCCAAGTTTGGGTCTAAATGATTACTAGAGGGCCGGTGAAGAAGTGGTGAAGAAATGGTGGCCGGACAGCGGCGGAATGGGTGAAGGAGTGCCGCAGCTTCGCACGGCTCTCGGAGGCAAACGGCGGCAAGGGGTGGCCTGAAATTTGGTGGGCTAGGTCGCCGGCAGCTGAGGAGTCCAGTGGTACCAGTGGTGAAGGCCACGGACAGCCGTAGGCGGTGCTGGGTGGAGAAGAACCGAGAGCACGGGGGAAAGGAGAGAGAGAGGGTCGGGTCGCGCAGCTGGGGAGAGAGAAACAGGAAGAAAAAAGAAGAAAAAGAGAAAAAAAAAAGGAGAAAAGAAAAAGAAAAAGGGAAAAAAGAAAAAGAGGAGGAAGAAAAAGGAGATTCAGCCTTTTCAATTTGGGTTTCGAAGGTGATCCAATGAAAAAGATTTTAAAACCACTAGATAAATAAAATAATTCAAATTCAATGAAATGCTCGATTAAAACAATAAAAATATTAAAATCAAAAAACAAGCCAATTTAAATTAAAGATCAATTTAAAATGTAAAACAATAAATAATATTAAGAAAATCTACAAAAATGATTTTCACAACTTAAAATATTATAAAATAATATTTCAAAACTCCTTAAATTTTAAAACAAGGGAATGAATTTTTTTAAATAAATTAAAATAATCCTTCTTTAAAAATGCACTAAAATACGGGGTGTTACATTCTCCCCCCTTAAAATAAAATTTCGTCTTCGAAATTTGTAGGGTCAAACATCAACGCTGAGGCGGCTACAAGATACAAACCAGAACACGCTCAAGGGAATCACACGACCTACAATACCCAAAGATAAGGGTGCAACTTGCACAACTTTTCCAAAACCTGAGAATAAACCACACAAGCCATCCATTACGAAAAATCGATTAGATCCATACCTGCCATAACTCCAGCGTCCTGAGTCTCTGGAACCTCATCGCCAGCACTACCAGGTGTCATCGCGTACACCCAAGCCTGAACCAGTTGCCTCTGATTGGTTCTACCACCACGATGACCACCTCGATTCCCTTGGGACCGATTAGGGCACTCACGAGCAAAGTGCCCCACTTGACCACACTCAAACCACTGGCTCCTACCCTGACGACAATCTCCCTCATGTGCTCTATTACAACTGCCACAAACTGGAGCTCGGTCTCCCATGCTCACATCGGAGGCTGCGTGCGATCGAGTTCCACTCCTCTGAATAAACTTTTGTGGCGATCCCGAACTGGTCCCTTCGCCATCAACGTTCAGCCGCTTCTTACCCGTAGGGGAGCCTGCCGCAAGAGCTTGCTCTCGCTCAGCAATACAAGCCACCTTGACTAACCTCTGAAAGTTCTGGATTTGCAAGCACGCGACTTGCCTGCGGATCTGAAGGCGCAACCCTTCCTGGAAACGTTCGGCCCGCATCTCTTCGGTAGCTATCAAATGAGTCGCAAATCGCCTGAGCTCCATAAATCTCCAGGCATACTGCTCAACAGTCAAATCTCCCTGGACCAAGTTACTGAAATCCCGCGCCAGCTGCCGTCTCACGAAAACAGGGACGAAACGGTCATCGAACTCTTTCTTGAAGCGCTGCCAAGACACGGCCGCAAACGATCCCAACTCCATCACTAAGAGTTCCCGTTTAGTCTTCGACCAGTTAGCTACTTCACCCTGCAGCATGTGACTCCCGTACAACACCTTCTGGGCCTCCGTGCAACCACAGACTTCGAAGGTCCTTTTGAGGTCTTCAATCCATCTCCCGGCCTGAAGTGGATCCTCTTCGCCTGTGAAGGCAGGGGTTCTATGCACCAAGAACCTATCATAAGTGCACCCGACTTGCGCCACCCTATTCTGCTCTCCCTGCGGTGGACGAAAATTTTGCTGCAAGAATTCCGTCATCCGATTTAACGCCCTTGCCATGGCGTAATCCCATCGCCTCTCGGCAATTCATCTGCAGGTTCATCCGTTGGCCTTCTTGGTCGTACCATTTTCCTGGCCAAGTGTAACCCTCAACCCCACTTAAGTCTCCGGACAAAATTTTAAATAAGAGCAAAAACAACACCCAAATTAAAATAAAATAATACGACATAAAAATTAAAATAGAATGAAACTAACAAAATTTAATAACATACTTCAATTAAAACCATTAAAAAATAACATACTTCAAATTGAATAATTTTAAATCACAACTTTAAAACTTTCTGGTACTCCACCTAAGGGACATGTGGCTTTACCCAGAGCCAAACCGCTCTGATACCACCTATGACGCACCAACTCCCACGTATAAAAAGCCTCGGGAATCGTGACGTCAGGATGATGACAACACGGGTCACACATCCCAACGATACGTGCTCAAGTGTGTGCAACATGCCACCAGAGCACCAAAGAGTCGCAGTAGATAATAATAATTAAGTCACTAAGTACCAGAATTTTTATATACAAAAATAACCAAAATACAAGTATACTGAAAGTCATACAGTCATCCAAGAAAAATATAATAAAACCGAATACATACGCATGGAAAACAAATCCCACAACCAAAACAGCAGTAACCACATGCCACTTAACCACGGAGCCGATCCCTAAGGCTCGTCGTCCTCGTCCTCATCTGCACCAAAATCTACAGTACCATAAAATGTTACCGTAGGTAAGTAATAATCCAAATGATCTCTAAGATCAAAATACATTTAATGCAACCAACATGCATGCACATGAGGATATATGCACCAAACCCAAAAATATCATTTTCCAAAAAACGATTTATACAAAAATATTTATTGGACACTGTAGGCAGGAATCACAGGCGGGACTCTACCACCATCCCTGCTTACCACCATCCCTACTGCGTGTACCGTAGGTGGGAATCACAGGCAGGACAACACCACCATCCCTACTTACCACCATCCCTACGCGTACACCGTAGGCGGGAATCGCAGGCGGGACTATACCACCATCCTTGCTTACCACCATCCCTACAGTTCCTTTCCACACAACACAAAAACCCCATAGAGCACTGTAGGCGGGAATCGCAGGCGGGACTCTACCACCATCTTTACTTACCACCATCCCTACCGTGTGTACCGTAGGCGGGACTCGCAAGCGGGACAACACCACCATCCCTGCTTATCACCATCCCTACACGTACACCGTAGGCGGGAATCGCAGGCGGGACTATACCACAGTCCTTGCTTACCACCATCCCTACAGTCTCCTTTCATTTTTCCCACAAATGAAAACCCAGTTTTCAATAAACACAATCATGATTATGCGTGCACATGCAGTGTACCCATCTAACAATAAATTTCAACAACCAATCCAACAGTAAATTTCAAACAACCAATCCAGATCACAACACAACCAATCACAAACATAATAAACCAGTCAATGCAAAAATATATTAAAACCTTAAAGATGTTTGGAAAAATACTTACAGCGCTTTAATATATTTTTTGGAGAATCACGAGAGAGCTGGAAGCGCCAAAACAGCAACACCACAGTGTAAAAACACTGTGGCTGAAAACACAATGAACCCAAAAATTACACGGGGTCAAACGAAGACTTGGGAACGGTAGGGTAGGGCCTATGGAAGGTGGGGAAGCTAATGGTAGTGGCTTTTGGCCGTGGGTGGTGGCCGAAATGGCGATGGAAGGCCGAGGAGTGAAAAACGGACTGGGTGTTCGTTGGGGCTGCTTCGGCGACGGATCGGGGCCGAGTTTGGGTCTAAAGGATTACTAGAGGGCCGGTGAAGAAGTGGTGAAGAAATGGTGGCCAATGGTGGCCGGACGGCGGCGGAATGGGTGAAGGAGTGCCACGGCTTCGCATGGCTCTCGGAGGCAAACGGCGGTAAGGGGTGGCCTGAAATCTGGTGGCCTAGGTCGCCGGTGGCTGGGGAGTCCAGTGGTACCGGCGGTGAAGGCCACGGACGGCCGGCGGCGGTGCTGGGTGGAGAAGAACCGAGAGCACGGGGGAGAGGAGAGAGAGAGGGTCGGGTCGCGCAGCTGGGGAGAGAGAAACCGGAAGAAAAAAGAAGAAAAGAAAAAAGAAAAAAGGGAAAAAGAAAAGGAGGAGGAAGAAAAAGGAGATCCAGCCTTTTCAACTTGGGTTTCGAAAGTGATCCAACGAAAAAGATTTTAAAACCACTAGATAAATAAAATAATTCAAATTCAATGAAATGCTCGATTAAAACAATAAAAATTTTAAAATCCAAAAACAAGCCAATTTAAATTAAAGATCAATTTAAAATGTAAAACAATAAATAATATTAAGAAAATCTACAAAAATGATTTTCACAACTTAAAATATTATAAAATAATATTTCAAAACTCCTTAAATTTTAAAACAAGGGAATGAATTTTTTTAAATAAATTAAAATAATCCTTCTTTAAAAATGCACTAAAATACGGGGTGTTACAACAATCCCTAATCTCTAAATTATATGATCATGTAGGAGAGTCTCGATGCAAAGTTGGACTATAATCTGAGGTATTTCCAAATTGGCTGTTCTGGCTTCTCAAACTCTGACCACTAGAGCTCTTCCTGGAACTTGGGTCCACTGTGCCATTAACGGCTATAATATACTGATAATCAGCATCACTTGTCTGGGTAGCCTTTCCTTCCTTAGAACTTGGGCTCTCGGGTTCATTTGAAGATACAAGAAATATCTGCAGTCTGTGAGAATCCTCAATTCTTTCCAGCTCTTGATATTCCTCTATCATGTGATGAATTGTTGAGTATTGTGAAAACTGGTCCATCGCTCGAGCGGAGTCTCTAACCGCTTGAGCGAAGTCAGGCAGATTGGTCCACTCGAACATCGCTCGACAGACAGCTTGAGCGAAGTCAGGCAGAGTGGTCCGCTCGAAGATCCGTTCGACTCATGGCTCGAGCAATTGCGGGAAACAGGTTCGCTCGACGCACGCTCAACACGCCGCTCGAGCGAACATTGCTAATTCTGAATTAATTAGGTTTTCCGCCGGATGACATATATATTGTTATGTTTTTTACTTGTAGCCGTACTGTGCGTGAACAGTAGTCGCCCAATGATTGAGCTGCATAATTGCATATTTTATCTATTTAAAACCAATAATTTTTAATTGTTTTATTATCTTATCATTGGTTTTAGATGGATAAATTGATTAAGAGGCATAAATCCAAGTTGTGAATTAAATTGATTAAAAACATAGTTTATGCTTGATTTTATAACTTGTGATTTATTTGGACAATAATTTCTCATGCACAACACACTTTTAATATTTTATTTTCATCTCTTGTTTAAATTTATTTATTTTAGTTTCTTTATTTTATTTTATTTTATTTGTTTAAGTTTTATTTTTATTTTTATTTATTTTTGCTTGTCTAATTTTTATTTTATTTTATTTTATTTTATTTTATCTTATTTTATTTTATTTTATTTTATTTTTCTTTTATTTTTTTTAATTTCTGCGCTGGCTAAACGACATGTTGTTTGGTTGGCAGACCAAAACGACATGTCGTTTTCTTCATAACTCATTTCAAACGTATAAACCTAAACGGCGCCGTTTTGTTTAAGGGCAGAAACGACGCCGTTTTTCACGTTAATTTGGTTTTTGTCGTCTAAGCTGAACGACGTCGTTTTGGCTAAGGGCAGAAACGGCGTCGTTTTGTTTCATCTTCAACCTCACGACGCTCCTTCTGTGCAGCACAGTGAACGTCCAGCAGCCGTGCACAGCTGCCACCGTGGGCCGTCCTCCGCCCACCTGAAGCCACCACCGACACCAGAGGACGCCGGAGACCAATTCTCCGCCGCCCAGCGAGCCGCCGCGATCCTCCACGTCCAGCACCAACGCCACGGCTCCGTTCAACATCACCATGCATGCACTGACGAAACAGAAGAAGAAGAAGAAGAAGAAGAAGAGACCGAGAACGTGGGCAGCGAGAAAAGAAAGAAAAAAATAAAGAAGGAACGTGCATGCTGAGCGGGAGAAGACGCACACGGCTGGAAAGAAAAGAGAAAGAAAAGAAAAGAAAAGAAAAAGAGAAAGAGAAGAGCCGACCGGACGCACGCGGGGAGAAGAAGAAAGGAAGAAAAGAAAAGAAAAGAAAAGAAAAAGAGAAAGAGAAGAGCTGGCCGAACGTGGGCTGCGGGGAAGGAAGAAGAAAAAAAAAGAAAAAGAAGAAGAAGGAAGCAGGCAAGCACATGGGACAGCTACACACGCACAGCGCGGACAGTTTCATTTTTGAAGCCTATAAATAGGCTTGAGATGAATGAAGAATGAAGGCGGAGGTTAGATGCCCCATAGTGTAAGAGGCTGAGGTTAGATGCCCCATAGAGAGGGAGGCAGAGGTTAGATGCCCCATTGAAGCTGAGGTTAGAAGCTCCAGAGGCGAGTGAGACTCCCAGTACAGTAGAGTAGTTTAGGAGTAGTCTACAGATTTTTAGGAGAAAGTACAGATGAAGTGAGGGAGTTCGGTGATGCAGTTGAGAGCATAAATGGACCAACTGTGTTATCGAACTGTTCTCCTTTATCTGTAGTCTCCACTTTTATTTTATTTTATTTGTTTTTATTTTAATTTATGTCATTTAAATTTATGCACTTTAAATTAATGTCCTTTATTTTTTTTAGCACTTTTAATTCTTGCAATTGATTGGTATTGTTATTAGAAACTTTGATTATCTATATATTTCTCTTGATTCATTGTGATTTCCGAATACAGTGAATGCTTGAGAAATCCCTGTGGTAATCAATTGGACTTGTGAATGTCTCTACCAACAATTATTCAGACTTAACATTTGGTGATTAATTTTCTTGGGCTTAATTGATAAATCTTCCAGTTAGACAGAATCATTATTCTAGTCTAACTGAGTTAATTTTATTTTTCAGTACTTTTAATTTCCGCACTTTTATTTTACTGTCCTTTATTTTCTGCACTTTAATTTCCAGCACTTTTATTTTATTGTCATTTAATTTTCTGTTATTTATTTTCTGCAATTTATTTTTATGTCATTTAATTTTCTTGCTCATTTAAATTTCAGTCATTTAATTTTCAGCAATTTAAATTCACTGTCTCGCACTTTAATTTCTTTAATTTTCATCACTGCATCCAAAACACTCAAACCAACCAAAAAATGAATCTGGTTCACGACCAGTAATCAACCTCTTTTCACTGCACTCTTTCATCCATTGTACATATCACTTTTTATTTTTATTTTCCCATCGTAAATATTCCCACCTTTTTTCACGAGTTTATTTTTAGCACTTTCCCTGTGGAGACGATCTAGGAATTTATTCCTAATTACTACTCGACACGCTCCTATACTTGGGATAGCCTTTTGTGCTGCTCATTTTCGAACGAGTCAAGTTTTTGGCGCCGTTGCCGGGGATGAGACAAATTTTTGAGTGAGTCAAGTTTTTGGCGCCGTTGCCGGGGATTGTTGTTTAAATTTAAACTCGTGGTTTTATCTTTATTAAAAAAAAAAATTAAAAAATTAAAAAATTAAAAATTAAAAAAATACCATATCAGCGTCCAGGAATTCCTGGCATGATGAAGTGATACCGACACGCGATTGCACAATGATCGCAAGTGTCCACTTTGGCAAAGTAGTTATCTTGCCCGTTATCCCATTTGTTTTGCGGTATTTCTTTAGGGATATTGAGTCTTAGAAAACCCGCTTTTGTATGAGTCATTTCTTTTCTGTGTTTGCATTAATTACTTCATTAAAATTCACTGCATTTTTTTATTAAAAAAAAATCATTTTTTTCTTTGCATATTTTTAATTTTGTAGTCTACATATTTATTATGTATATTTTTTTTAATGTTTTGCATGTTATATCAATTTTTTTTTTCTTTGCATATTTTTATTTAGTGATTCTGCGTATTATATTTATATTTTTTTTCCTTGCATATTTTTATTTGGTATTATGCGTGTTATAAAAAAAAATCATTTTTTTTTCTTTGCATTTGTTTATTTTGTGTTTTGTGTGTTATATTTATATATACAAAAAATAAATAAATAAAATGGAGAGTTGTTTGGACTTGAATACTCAAGACTAATTTTATAAAGCTGGAATTGAGAACAGAACAAGTACATAAAAAAAAAAAAAAACACACATAAATAAATTAACTGTAGACCGTCTTTATGTTTCTCGTAAACGCTGGACCTCTGCTGTTAATTGCTGATAGTTGTTCAGTATTTGTTCTTTCTCTTGTTCCAGCTCTGTTAGTCGTGGTTGCAGGTTTTGAGCATACAAATCCACACATTTTTTTCACTCCTTATTTTCTTGTTTTAATATTTTATTTTTTTTACTTTTATCAACCAACCTTTGCTGCAAATTAGAAATTTGAATTTTAAGTTCATCTACCTCTTTCACCCATTGCAGCAATCTACGGGACAAGGTAGTAATAGAAGCAGCATATTGGGCACCGATCATTCTGGATCCTGCAACCACCTCAGCATCAGACCGGGTGGAAAAATGTATCTCTGTTCCCTTCATGGCATTGAAGGCATCAGGACAGAAGACAAAAGGTTGTGGTGTAACCGGTTCCTGATTCAAATCAGGAACATTGTTGACAGAGAGTTGCTCGACCAATTGAGAGAATGAAAGAAGTTGCTCGGCCATTTGAGAGAAATTGAAGAAATGTGAGAAATGCAGAGGACTGGTTGTACGTTTCAAAATGAGGTAGTCCTTTTTATAGAGACCCCGAGCGCTCAACGCTTTGTGGAAACTAACTCGGAGCTCAATACTATCTAGACTGAAACAATGTCAGTCTAGCCTGACGGCTCGAGGTTCTGAAACGCTACCAGCCTAGCCTTACGGCTCGAGGTTTTGAAACGATTTTCGATCGCTGGATGAAAGAAAAAAAAAAAGAAAAAAAAGAAAGATTTTCACATGAAGTTGTTCTTCATCCCTAAGCATTTCTCGCCTGTCCAGGGAGTTCTTCTTTAATTCTCTCATACATATTTGAAATTGTTTCTGTTATTGCATCATATATATATATATATATATTTTTTTCCATATATAAAAAAAAATTAAAAAAAAAAATCATTTTTTTTCTTTGCATGTATTTTTTTTTTCTTCTTTCTTTGCATTTGTTTATTTGGTGTTTTGCGTGTTATATTTATCTATAAAAAAAAAACATAAATAAATAAATAAGGAAATGAGAATTGTTGAGACTGTAATACTCGAAGAATAATTTTATTGAGATGGAAAGAAAATGAACAAACAAACTTTAACATAAAAACAGCAGACTAAACAGCAGATGGACCCCCCATTTCTTGTAACCGTTGAAACTCTGCTGTTAAACTCTGCTGATCTTTTTGTAATTGTTCCGTTTTTCGTTCCATCTCATCTATGTGTGGTTGAATTCTTCGAGCATACTTTTCCACACATTCCCACAACTCCTTATTTTCATTTTTTAAATCTTCAATTTTTTGTCGTTTACTTGCAAGTTTTTCTTGCAATTCAAGAACCTGAAGTTTAAGTTCGATCACTTCATTCTCTCGTGCAAGAAATCTCCTGGTCATAGTATTTACAGCAGCAGCATACTGTGAACCCAACATTCTTGTACCGGCGACCACCTCAGTATCGGATCGGGTAG
>QEOT01009417.1:114850-138734 GCA_003123785.1 Pterocarya stenoptera
CGTTTTGGCTAAGGGCAGAAACGGCGTCGTTTTGTTTCATCTTCAACCTCACGACGCTCCTTCTGTGCAGCACAGTGAACGTCCAGCAGCCGTGCACAGCTGCCACCGTGGGCCGTCCTCCGCCCACCTGAAGCCACCACCGACACCAGAGGACGCCGGAGACCAATTCTCCGCCGCCCAGCGAGCCACCGCGATCCTCCACGTCCAGCACCAACGCCACGGCTCCGTTCAACATCACCATGCATGCACTGACGAAACAGAAGAAGAAGAAGAAGAAGAAGAAGAAGAAGAAGAGACCGAGAACGTGGGCAGCGAGAAAAGAAAGAAAAAAATAAAGAAGGAACGTGCATGCTGAGCGGGAGAAGACGCACACGGCTGGAAAGAAAAGAGAAAGAAAAGAAAAGAAAAGAAAAAGAGAAAGAGAAGAGCCGACAGGACGCACGCGGGGAGAAGAAGAAAGGAAGAAAAGAAAAGAAAAGAAAAGAAAAAGAGAAAGAGAAGAGCTGGCCGAACGTGGGCTGCGGGGAAGGAAGAAGAAAAAAAAAGAAAAAGAATAAGAAGGAAGCAGGCAAGCACATGGGACAGCTACACAAGCACAGCGCGGACAGTTTCATTTTTGAAGCCTATAAATAGGCTTGAGATGAACGAAGAATGAAGGCGGAGGTTAGATGCCCCATAGTGTAAGAGGCTGAGGTTAGATGCCCCATAGAGAGGGAGGCGGAGGTTAGATGCCCCATTGAAGCTGAGGTTAGAAGCTCCAGAGGCGAGTGAGACGCCCAGTACAGTAGAGTAGTTTAGGAGTAGTCTACAGATTTTTAGGAGAAAGTACAGATGAAGTGAGGGAGTTCGGTGATGCAGTTGAGAGCCTAAATGGACCAACTGTGTTATCGAACTGTTCTCCTTTATCTGTAGTCTCCACTTTTATTTTATTTTATTTGTTTTTATTTTAATTTATGTCATTTAAATTTATGCACTTTAAATTAATGTCCTTTATTTTTTTTAGCACTTTTAATTCTTGCAATTGATTGGTATTGTTATTAGAAACTTTGATTATCTATATATTTCTCTGGATTCATTCTGATTTTCGAATACAGTGAATGCTTGAGAAATCCCTGTGGTAATCAATTGGACTTATAGATATCTCTACCATCAATCCTGCACTTTTATTTTAGATCAACAATAAAATTCATAATTGTGAGTTTGATTAATTGATTGGTATTTATAGAAACGTTGATTATCTATATACTTCTCTTGATTCACTGTGATTTCCGAATACAGTGAATGCTTGAGGAATCCCTGTGGTAATCAATTGGACTTATGAATGTCTCTACCATCAATTGGACAAACTTAATTTTATTTTTCAGTACTTTTAATTTCTGCACTTTTATTTCACAGTCCTTTATTTTACTGTCTTTTATTTTCTGCAATTTAATTTTCTGCACTTTAATTTCCAGCACTTTTATTTTATTGTCATTTAATTTTCTGTTATTTATTTTCTGCAATTTATTCTGATGCAATTTAATTTTTCAGCTCATTTAAATTTCATTCTTTTAATTTCCAGCAATTTAAATTCACTGTCTTACATTTTAATTTCTGTAATTTTCACTGCATCTCAAACACGCAAATCAACCAAAAATGAATCTGGTTCACGACCAGTAAAAATCCTCTTTTCACTGCACTCTTTCATCCATTTTACATATCATCACTTTTTATTTTTTATTTTCCCATCGTAAATATTTCCACCATTTTACACGAGTTTATTTTTAGCACTTTCCCTGTGGAGACGATCTAGGAATTTATTCCTAATTACTACGCGATACGATCCTGCACTTGGGATAGCATTTTGTGCTGCTCATTTTCGAACGAGTCAAGTTCTTGGCACCAGTTGCTACGAACGAGACAAGTTTTTGGATGTGTCACCCAACCATTTTATTTGTGATTCCTCAAGTAATACAAATCCTCTACAGCTCCTGTGGACGTAGGCAATTTGCCGAACCACGTAAATCATTGTGTCGTGTGTGATTGATTCTTGTGTGTGTTTGTTTTTACGTTATTGTCATCGTTTTTCACAACAATTGGTATCAGAGCCAGGTTCAGGTCTGAAGAAAAACGATGACTGGAGCAGACGTGAAAGCATCAGGGATCGAGAAGTTCGACGGCACGAATTATGGGTATTGGAGGATGCAGATAGAGGATTACCTCTATGGGCAGAAACTCCATCTTCCATTGTTGGGGACGAAGCCGGACAGCATGTCAGCTGTTGATTGGAACCTGTTGGATCGACAGGTTCTGGGGGTTATTTCGACTAACCCTGTCGAGATCCGTTGCTCATAACGTCATCTAGGAGAAGACGACTGCGGATCTCATGGGACTTTGTCAGGTATGTATGAAAAGCCGTCAGCGAATAACAAGGTACAATTGATGAAAAAGTTATTCAATTTGAGGATGTCAGATGATACGTCTGTTGCACAACATCTGAATGATTTTAATATTATCACAAATCAATTGTCGTCTGTTGAAATTGAATTTGATGATGAGATATGTGCATTGATACTTTTGGCATCACTGCCAAATAGTTGGGAAGTCATGAGAATGGCTGTTAGTAATTCTGCCGGTAAATCAAAGTTGAATTATGATGATATTCGTGATTTGATTTTGGCTGAGGATGTGCGCAGGAAAGATTCAGGCGAGACCTCAGGTTCGAGTTCAGCATTGAATGTTGACTCTCGGGGAAGAGCACAAAATAGGAACTCAAATAGAGGCAGATCAAAATCAAGGGGTAAGAGCAAGTCAATACCTGGTCAGCAGGCAACTTGCTGGAATTGTGGCAAGACTGGCCACATAAAGAGGAACTGCAAAAACCCCAAGAAGACCGAGAATGATAGTGCTAATGTGGTAACTGAAGAAGTACAGGATGCACTATTGCTTGCAGTTCATAGCTCAGTTGAAGACTGGGTACTGGACTCAGGGGCTTCTTTCCATACATCTTCCAATCGGGAATTAATGCAAAACTATGTTGTAGGTGATTTTGGGAAGGTGTACCTGGCTGATGGGGAGGCTTTGAAAGTGGTAGGGATGAGAGATGTTGACATTGCACTCCCTAACAAGAACAAATGGACCTTACAGAAGGTCAGACACATTCCTGAGTTGAAGAAGAACCTCATCTCTGTTGGACAGCTTGATGATTGTGGCCATTCAGTGGTGTTCTCAAATGGCACCTGGAAGGTCACTAAAGGGGCATTGGTACTGGCTAGGGGTAAGAAAACTGATACACTCTATATGACTACTGGTTTGGATAACACTATTGCTACTACCGTTGCAGAGAACATAGTAGATTTGTGGCATTGCAGGCTTGGCCATATGAGTCAGAAGGGCATGAAAGAACTTTTGTCTAGAGGCAAGCTACCAGAACTGAAGTCAGTTGATCTCAGTATGTGTAAGAGTTGCATTATGGGGAAACAGAAGAATGTTAGTTTCTTGAAAAGTGGTAGAACACTGAAGACAGGAAAATTGGATCTTGTGCACACAGATGTGTGGGGACCTTCCCCAGTGGCATCCCTTGGAGGTTCTCGTTATTATGTCACATTCATTGATGACCATAGCAGAAAGGTATGGGTTTATTTTTTGAAGCATAAATCTGAGGTATTTAATGTGTTCAAAATTTGGAAAGCCATAGTTGAGACAGAGACAGACTTGAAGCTGAAATGCTTGAGGTCTGACAAAGGTGGTGAGTACATTGATGGTGGGTTCAAGGAGTACTGTGCGACTCAGGGTATCAGAATGGAGAAGACCATTCCTGGGACACCACAGCAAAATGGAGTTGCTGAACGCATGAACAGAACCATTAATGAGCGTGCTAGAAGCATGAGGCTGCACGCTGGGTTACCACCTACTTTCTGGGCAGATGTAGTCAGCACTGCCGTCTACTTGATAAACAAAGGGCCGTCAGTTCTGTTGGATTGTGGATTGCCTGAAGAGGCTTGGAGCGGGAAAGAGGTCAAATTTTCTCACCTTAAAACTTTTGACTGTCTTTCTTATGTTCTTATTGATTCTGATACTCGTAGTAAACTTGAGGCTAAGTCAAGGAAATGTTATTTCATTGGCTATGGAGACGAGGCATTTGGTTATCGTTTCTGGGATGATCAGGGTCGAAAGATTATAAGAAGCAGAAATGTGATTTTCAATGAGAAGATTGTGTACAAGAACAAGACTAGTACAGTTGCCGAAGAAGTTCCTCAAGAGTCTGATTTTGTGAGATTGGATGATCTACCAGAGGTCACAGTGCAGTGCAAAGATGTGAGTGACGGGGAGAGTGGGTCTAGCACACCTACTCCTATTATTCCGCAGTTAGATCCAGGGCCGTCCACTCCTACAGCTGCAGTTTGCAGGTTAGTTAGGACTATTCGTCCTTCACAGCGTTTCTCACCTACTTTGAATTATATTCTGTTGACAGATGGTGGAGAACCGCAGAGCTACCAGGAAACTTTACAAGATGAACATTCTAGCAAGTGGGAGCTAGCCATGAAAGATGAGATGGATTCCTTGTTAGGGAATTAGACATGGGAGTTGACAAAACTTCCATCAGGGAAGAAGGCATTGCACAACAAGTGGGTGTACCAGGTAAAAACTGAGCATGATTGCAGTAAGAGGTACAAGGCTAGACTTGTTGTAAAAGGCTTTCAGCAGAAGCAGGGTATTGACTACTCTGAGATTTTTTCTCCTGTGGTAAAGATCACAACATCAGGTTAGTGTTGGCTATGATTGCTACTGAAGATCTATTTCTTGAGCAGCTAGATGTGAAGACAGCTTATCTTCATGGAGACCTTGAAGAAGACATTTACATGCACCAACCTGAGGGATTTGTAGTACAAGAAAAGGAAGATTTAGTTTGCAGACTGAAGAAGAGCTTGTATGGTCTTAAGCAAGCTCCTAGACAGTGGTACAAGAAGTTTGACAGTTTTATGTGCAGTGCAGGGTACATCAGATGTCAGGCAGATCACTGCTGCTATGTCAGACAGTTTGACAATTCTTATATTATCTTGTTGTTGTATGTGGATGATATGCTTATTGCAGGGGCTAGTATTGATGAGAGCAACAATCTGAAGAAGCAGATGTTAGAGCACTTTGCAATGAAAGATTTGGGAGCTGCATAGCAAATCCTTGGCATGAGAATTGTCAGAGATAGAGTCAGAGACATGTTGAAACTCTCTCAGGCTGAGTATGTGAAAAAGGTACTCAGCAGGTTCAATATGGACAAGGCCAAACCAGTTGGCACACCCTTGGACAGTCACTTCAGACTCAGCAAGGATCAGTCACCAAAGTCAGAAGAGGAACAAGACAACATGAGTAAGGTTCCTTATGCCTCAGCTATTGGTTCACTTATGTATGCTATGGTTTGCACTAGACCAGATATTGCCCATGCAGTGGGAGTTGTGAGTAGATACATGAGTAACCCTGGAAGACAACATTGGGAAGCAGTGAAGTGGATCTTGAGGTACCAAAAGGCTCCTCAGAAACATGCTTGTGTTTCTCAGGAGAGGGCTTAGAGGTGCAGGGGCATGTTGATGCTGATTTAGTTGGAGATGTTGATAGCAGAAAGAGTACCACAGGGTTTGTTTACACCTTGGGTGGTACTGCAGTTTCATGGGGTTCTAATCTATAGAAGACAGTTTCTTTGTCGACGACAGAAGCTGAGTACATTGCAATTTCAGAAGCTGCAAAGGAGATGATTTGGCTACAGGACTTCTTGGAGGAATTGGGTAAAAAGAATCAGAAGGGCACTCTCTGCAGTGACAGTCAGAGTGCCATATTCCTTGCCAAGAACCCAACGTTTCATTCCAGGACAAAGCACATTCAGATCAGATATCACTTTATAGGATCATTGTTGGATGACGGACAGTTGTTGCTTGAGAAAATTTGTAGAAGTAAGAACCCTGCTGATATGTTGACAAAGGGTATTACACTTGAGAAACTGAAGTTGTGCGCAACTTCAGTTGGTCTTCTAGAATGAAGACAGGGGCAGTGAGTTGTAGAGATGGAGGATATCATGTTTAAGGCAGAGGGCGATACTATGGGTGTACCAGCCTCCAAGTGGGAGAATTATTGACTATTATGGAAACTGGTCCACCGCTTGAGCGGAGTCTCTAACCGCTCGAGCGTAGTCAGGCAGATTGGTCCGCTCGAACATCGCTCGACAGACAGCTCGAGCGAAGTCAGGCAGAGTGGTCCACTCAAAGATCCGCTCGACTCATGGCTCGAGCGATTGCGGGAAACAGGTTCGCTCGACGCGCGCTCCACATGCCGCTCGAGCGAACATCGCTAATTCTGAATTAAGTAGGGTTTCCGCCGCATGACATATATATTGTTATGTTTTTGACTTGTAGCCGTTCTGTGCGTGAACAATAGTCGCCCAACCATATTATTTGTGATTCCTCAAGTAATACAAATCCTCTACAGCTCCCGTGGATGTAGGCAATTTGCCGAACCACGTAAATCATTGTGTCGTGTGTGATTGATTCTTGTGTGTGTTTGTTTTTACGTTATTGTCATCGTTTTTCACAACAATGAAGATCCTCATCTGAACAAACAGATATAAGTGCATCAAGATCCTCACCAGGAAGCGGGTATTTGATAGTATGCAGTTGGTTACAAATTGCAGAAGTCTTCTTCATAAGATCCACCCAAGGGACCTTCTTTCTGATGGATATAATTCGTGTCTCTCCACCCACATATCTAAGCTTGCCATTGCTTGGCCTTGTTAAGATTCTACCCCCAAAGTTGCAGAGAATTTTCATCTTGCCGGAGAAAGAAGCTTCTGAGATTTCTAGTCCATGAGGATGCCATGAATGATTGGACCCCACTACACGTAGGGGCGGAGCAATTATTGCTGGAGTTACTCAATCAGGCTTACTCTCATCAGAAAAGTTACCAGGCACTTGCCCAATGGCACCATATTCCCAGTGATATCTGTTTATATTATCGGTATACGTCTTGTTCTCTGCTTCAGCCCCATATTCAGTTCCTGTGACAAACTCAAAGAATTCTGAACTACGTTCAGAATCAATTCTTTGCAGCCCAACAGTGGCACTGAGATCCTCATAAGCCAGCTGATGGTTCTTATTGAGATTAAAACCAACTCTCTTTGGCTGGTGCTGTTCCACTTCAGATATCAGTGGCAATCTTCTCAGAGCAGCGCGATCCCACAAAAACTTAGTGGAAAATTCCTCACCTGTCTGTACACAGATATTATTTTCCTTTCTCTCCGTGGTGGTCCTGTCACTTGGCAGAACATACCCTGCTTCTTTGTAGGACTGTTGACCTGAGGTACTAGGGGCCTCCCTAGTCATTGTCTCAATACAAGTTCAACTTTATTTATAGCTTCATATGAACATTCTGTGTCCTTTTATGCCTTATTTCCTTCATGCCTCACGGACAGATTGGCCTACAGGCCATCCGTATGCCTCACGAACAGCCCGTAGGCCCCAATGGGGTGTAGGCCCATAATCCGTTGAGCTTTGAATCCGTTTCTAAAGACCTTTTGCGTTTTGACTATTTGTGGAACCTGATTTTCAGCCCATATCTAACAAAATAGATACAAATTTTGAAATATAAAGTATATATAAGTAAAGTTTATATTTAAATCCGAATTAATTTAAATTAATTTGGATCCACAAATTAATAAAGTTACAGCATTTACTGAACATTTAATATTGTTTGAATTCTAAGTTTTAAAGTTCAATTAAGGACTCTAAAAAATTCCAAAATTCCTACCATACTATGATCAGATTAAGGTTTGGTCTTGTTTTTTTTTATTAATATCCACTATGCTACGTAATAGTTTTGATCCTTTTCTTCCATCATACAAATTGATGTAGTACATGTGGATATATCCTTGCAAGAACACTTGGACAAAATCTATAAAATAAAAAGCTATTCTATAACTAAATATTATTGAATAATAATAGATATAAATTTAAGACGTTCAAGTTTTATGCAGCTATTTTAAAAAATAAATGAGCTACCCCATATAAAAGTCACTTTTTAATGATGATGCACACTTTACGAAAATTGACTTTTTATAGTGGAACCATTCTTTTTAAAGGGAGTACGCAAAGCTTACATGCATTAGAATTGCACAAATCATTTTGTAACACCAATTGCCTCCTTCCTTATTTCGAGATCCCCCTTTCTTCTCTTCATTCACATTGAAATCCATCTCTTTTTTCCTTGGCATCCGAAAAACCTAAAATCGACAGCAAAGCTGACTATACACCTGTTGGGTTGTGGAGCCTGGTTTGTGAGTTGAGGAAATGCCAAGTTGAAAGTTTGCTCAAAATGCACTCGATGGTTATATCCATTCAATGTATAACAAGCAATTTTATCATATTTCTTGTTCATGCGTTTTTTATGAAGAAAAAAAATTGATTGAAGAGACTGGGTTGTTTCGTTGTTGAGATGGTTTTATCTCAACATCTAAACAACGTTAAAACATACACTTTTCAAATTTAAATATTCAACTTTTTTATTTAATCATTTCCTAATTATTAAAACCTTCCCAAACTTCCAAAAAAAATACAAAAAAAAAACAAATTCAATTTTTTCAAATTTTAAAATAAAAATAATATTACAACAATATTTTAATTTTATAATATTTTTATTCAACTTTTTTTCGCTCATTTCCTAAAAATCCATAAAACATTATAACTTAAACCATTTCAATACTATTCGAAAATTTCTAAGGTTGTACAGAATTTGGTCCGGACTGAAAAAACCGACCAGACCGAAAATTTTGGTCTGGATCGGACCGGACCGAATATTGTACTGGTCAGTCTTCGTCCCAAAAATTGTGGACTGTAGAAATTTGGTCTGGTCCCAGAGTCTATAAATTTCGGACAAGACTGGACTGAACCAAACCCCTATATACATACTTTAAAAATATTTTTAATAATTTAATCTATTATTTTTATATAGTAATTATATAAGTTAATGATGTAACTTTTATCTAATTTATTATCATTGACTATGTAAAATATTAAATAATATATGCTATCAATTAATAATAAATCATAAATCATGTGATAATTTATGTTATTATATGTAAATAGTTAATACATCATATATTCATACATACTCTACTATTTACACTTAATTAAAGTAATTAGGAAATTTTTTTAAATACTTAAGTTGCAAGCAAACATGAATAATCTATGTACAATGAAATTATTTGATATTCATTAACTATATATAAAATGTATGACATTATTAATAACTATGAATATTAAAGAGTAAAGTTTAAGTTAATAAGTAGTAACTATCAACATCATAAATATAATTATAGTTAAATATTTTTTTAATGAGTTAGTTACATAATCCACATCAATAATTTACTTAATTTTAATTTTAGTAATTTAAATAATTATTTTATTAATTTATTTGCAAAAAAAAAAAATACGAAACAAAATAACAAAATAATTGGGCCAGACCGAACGGACCAGACTAGACCAGGTCTAGTCTGGTCCGGTCCAGTCCCTATAGGTGTTCGGTCCAGTTCGATCTGGAAAAATGATAGACAGAAGAAAATTTACCCCCGGACCGGACCCTTTATTTATTTATTTATTTTTATCTCATTTCATTCTCCAAACATCTCCTTAGACTACATTTGGATGATGTGGTGATCTTAAATGATCTGTGAATAATAGTAAAAAAGTAGTGAATAGTTTATGTATAGGAGTGAAGAAGTCTGATAGGAGAAAATGAGACTAAGGTCTTTTAAGTGATTTGACACAAAAGCTGCGTCTAGAGGAGGATTTGAGAGGAAAAAACATTATAAACATGTATGAAATATAATCTTCTGGTCACGATTTTTCTCTTTGGAGGAAAAGTAGGAGAATAACTTGGAGAAGAAAATGGGATGTCGAGAAATACATCACGTACGTAATAGGCCGATGTATCGGAAAGGAGGTGGGATTCTAGTTTATTTAGTAATAAAATATGTAGGTTATTCGATCAGGAAATCTAGGCCTCTTTCAAACACAAAGTTCAAAACAACTTCATGCATATTTTGTTAATGGTGAATCTACAGCTGGTCTTAATTCAGGCCATTAAATAATTAACCACATTTACACTTTTATTTATAGAACATTAAAAGGTTATAATATTATTAAAGTTATAATCTTTTAGTACTTTAATAGTTTGTCACCAATCACCATAGTGAGCCAGTGATTGGGACAATATTATCACACACCTTAGAACTTCCTGATCTTTATGAAGATCACATACCATCCTCAAGCAGTATATGATATATACTAGAATACTAAGTTTAGTGTATAATTAAGTTAGAAACTAATATAATAACATGTAATACTTTAGTATAATGACATGCAATTAAACACTATAACACAAGTTTATAATAGGAATAAGTTAGACACTAGTATATATAGAATAGTATAATGAGTTAATAACATGTAATAATATAGTTTAATAATATGTAATTAGACACTAGTTAAATAGTAATTGTCAATAATCAATACTAACAATTAAATTTAGTGATTAAAAAATTAAAAAAAAATCATAAATAAAAAGATTTGTGGCTAAAACAAAGATTAAAATTAATATAGGATTTGGTTTAGTTTAGGGTTTAGAAAAAAAAAGCCCAAAATATGGTTTGGGTGCCGTTTGGATAGTGAGTTGAGTTGAGATAAAAGTTGAAAGCTGAATAAAATATTTTTAGAATATTATTATTGTTTTGAAATTTGAAAAAGTTGAATTGTTTATAATTACATTTTGTGCGAGAATTTGTAAAAGTTATAATGATGAGATGAAATACTTTTTGTATCCAAATGGGACTCTAGGAAAAAGAAAGAGGCTTTAGAAGAAAAAAAAAAAGAAGAAGATTAAAATAAGGCTTGATATACTAGCTAGGTCTTTACAAATCATTTCCTAGAAAAACTACTATTTATTTTCTTTTCCCTCACTTAATTCCTTCATACTAATTAACCACATTTACACTTTTATTTATAGAACGTTAAGAGGTTATGATAGTATTAAAGTTATAATCTTTTACTCTTTTAACAGCTTCTCACCATAGTGAGCCAATGATTGGGCCATCCTAGATCTCTCTCTTTATGAAGATCACACACCAATACTCTTTTAACAGCTTCGCTCTGAGTTGTCAGAGTCGGAGGTGTCGCCGACTCCGATTTTGCCCTCCAACTCTGACTTCAATAATGTACATATATATTTTATAAAAATATATGTATTTATCTATATATTAATCATATAATGGTATAGTTATATAGTTATATTACTAGAACTTATATAGTTAAATTCAATAATATACTAGTGTGAGTTAATTATTATAAAATAATATGCTTATACTTTTATATAAATAGACTAAATTGACTAATAATAGCTTAGTAGATGTAAACATCATAGTATTACTACCATGTAACACTAATGTATAATAACAACATGCAATACTAATGTATAATAACACTAGTATAATACACATACATTAATACTAAGTCTAGTTTATAATTAAGTTAGAAACTAATATATAATAATATGTAATACTTTAGTATAATAACATGTAATTAAACACTATAATATAAGTCTATAATAGGAATAAGTTAGACACTAGTATAGTATAGTATATATAATGAGTTAGTAACATGTAATACTATAGTATAATAACATGTAATTAGACACTAGTTAAATGGTAATTGTTAATTATAATCAATACTAACAATTAAATTTAGTAATGAAAAAAATTAAAAAAAAATTATAAATAAAAGACTTGTGGCTAAAACGAAGATTAAAATTAATTTAGGGTTTAGTTTAGTTTAGGGTTTAGGAAAAACAAAAGCCCAAAATATGGTATAGGGGAAAGAAAGAGGCTTTAGAAGCAAAAAAATAGGCAGCCCAGCCCAAAAGGGCCTAACACAGTAAAAATCCACCTAAATGGCACCGTTTTCGTGGTTTGGTACTTAGTCCTTAATTGCGATGTTTTCCATTTTGTCGTTAAATTCTAGCGTGAAGTTGGAAAATATTGAGGGAGAATTCACTGTTCACTTTTTTACGGCGACTTTTAGTCTCCGAAAATGAGCAGTTCCAACCATTTTTGAACTCTTAAAAAACAAGCAAAATCCCTTTTTATGTGATGCTACGGTGCCTTCTCTCAGCCTTTCCATTTTGTTCACGGGTTTTAGGACATGCAGATTGATGGTTAATACCATTATCCAACAAATAGGTGGTGAGTGCATGGATAAAAAACTTCCCACCATCATCCGTTTGAAAAATGCAGATCTTAGCACTAAATTGACATGCAACAAATTTGTGAAAATGAATAAAGTTTTCAAATAGTTTTTATTTATGAAGAAGTGGAAACATCCATGTAAAACTTGTATATTCATCCACAAAAATGGCATAGTACTGATACTTGTCCCTTAAAATAACAGGTGTAGGCCCTAAAAGACCACGATGGATTTTTTAAAAGGGAACATCAATGTTATTATCGTGAGGTAGAAAGGGAAGTTTGGTAGCTTTGCCCATTTGGCAGCTAGTACATATCTCAGAACTTTTGGAATTAGAATCAAAGATAATAAGTTGTTATTACAAAGATAATCTACTTTTGAATGGGGGTGTCCCAGTCGTAAGTGCCAACATGCCTTATTTTTTCTTTGAAATCTTGTTGAAAAATAGGCAGCAGATGCAATAGGATCTAGTGGAGCATCATCAAGAGTATACAGTCCTTTCCATTTCTTGTTCGTCACTATTATTGTTTGAGTGGTCCTGTCCTTTACCATCAAACAGAATGATGAAGGAAAAATCATATGTTAATTTGCTAATAGACAACAGACCTTTCTTAATGTCAAGGACTACGAGGACATCATTTAAAATGACTTTAGAAGGGCCTGTCCTAACATTTGCTTGTCCTATATAAGTGATAGGTAGAACTTCCCCCCTCCCAACCATGACACCTTCAGAACCACGATAAGGTGTTATAGAATGAAGATTACCTGCATTATTGGTCATGTGATCTATTGCACCTATGTCTGGATGCTAGGTTGTTTCTTGAGGTTCATCCAATTTGATAGATGCGAAATTCTGAGGAACATTGTTAGTTATATAAGAGTGATTGAAATGATTAAAACACTTGATAGCTGTGTGATTTCTCTTGTTACAGATTGGATAGATAATAGGTTCATCTTTTGGTGCAGAAGAATTGGAAGACTGGGTAGAGTTGGTGGTTGGACCACGGACTGAGAGTTGGAAGCTTTAGATCCAGAGTTATTGCATTGAACAAAGACACGACCCTTTGAATTGAAGGCTGCAGAGTTACCTTGATTTTTCTGATTTTTTTTCTTCTTTTGTCCATGAAAGACCATAGGTGAGGCAGCAGGTGCATCCAATTTATACCTCTCAAACAACTTTCCAAGAGTGTAACAATGTCAGAGTAAAGAGGAATGGGAGGGCGAAGCATAGTGGCAGTAAAGACTTCATAGTCCTTGCCAAGATCATTAAGAAGCGACCAGGACTTCTTGTGATCTGGTACAGGTTTCCCAATGCCTACTAACTCATCACAGATGTTTTTGAATTTTTGCAGGTACACACGAAGAGTATTGATTCCATGATTGATGTAAGTGAGTCTTTGTTTGAGAGCAAGGCTACAATCAGAAGAAACACAAGCGAAAACATGCACCAGTGCATGCCACACTTCAACACTAGTGTTAAGCCCAACTAAAATGCCAAGGACTTCTTCAGATAAGGTGGCTATAAGCCACCCCTCGACCAAGTGGTATATTTTGCACCATTTTAAAAAGGCTAGGTTCTGCTGGGGCTCAGAGTCACCAGTAGCAATAAGCTGGGGTGGTTGTTGAGTCTCACTAGTCACAAAGCCTTGAAGGTCAAAGCTTCAAACATTAATTTAGAATACTATGTTTTACCTACATGATAATATATGTCTACACGAGATGAATTTTGAGTCCAATATATAGCTATCTAGTAGCGCTAGCTAGGGATCATAGCATACTAAAACATGTTGCATTTAATTAAAATTATAAAAAATATTTTCTTGTATTGGCGATTCTAAATTTGTAACACCCCGCCCCTTTCTTCCTTCTGACGTAAGCAAATTCCAGAGATGGAATTTATTACGATGAGGAGAGGACGTAACCGTCCGCTTCTCTCTAGTGTCTAAGAGCCCCATTATGCGTGCCAGACCTCGATGGCGTGTTTTTAAAGATACTATGTGATTTCTAAAGCTAGTTTTGTGTTTTAAAGTTATGTGTATTTTAAACGGAATATTCCCATCGTTATTTAACTAAGTAATATTTTAAATAACTCAATTATAATATCTTTGAAGAGCTCCAAAAATATTATAATTGTGGGGAAACATTTTATATAAAATGATTCCAGTTATTTAAAATATTACGTGATTTAAATAATGATGGAATCTTTAAATTAATTGAATTGTTTTATTCTCTTAAATATGTTAACTGAGACTTCATCATTTTATAAATGATGAAGGAATATTATTTTAAATAATATTCAATCTTAATTCCTCTCAGTGTTTTTAATTAAATTAACGTCTACGCATTTTCAAATCAATATTTAAGGGTCATCGTTAGATCGTTTTGTAGATCCCAGACGTCAGGTTTTAAACCCTAGCCCTTCTCTCTCTCTCCCTCACTTTTCCCCCAACTCTCTCTCCCTCCTCCCTCTCCCTCTTGGCTTGCATTGCACGACACCCCTCCATGCCCGAATTGCTCCACCGCACAGCCCAGTGTCGCAGTGCGCCTGTAGGTCTCACCTCCGCCACCACTGGCACCCCCTCCCTCTAGCGAGCCTCCCTGCATCGGCCTCTCCCTCTCACTCTCTCCCTTTCTCTCTCTCGGCAGTGCACAGCCCGAATGGGCTTGATTCTCGGCCCACGGTAGCCTCCCTTCCCACCGGCCATCCTCCTCCAGAAGCTTGGCCTCCATCTCCCCGCCGTTGGCTCCCACGAAGTCCACTTATCCGCACGATATTCTCCATCTCCTCCACTGTACGCCGCCACCGATGGCGTGTCACCACCACCGGGACCTCCCTTGGCCACCAACCACCTCCCCCAGCGATCCCCACATCCAGCTGAGCCACCATGCATGCTCACCATCCCTCACTCTCCCACGGACGCCACTCCCCGTTAGACTAGATCCACCATCGTGTTACCACGGCGTGTGACCACCCTCTCCGGCATCCTCAGGCCACCACCAAGCCATCCCAACCACCCATGGCCTCGATCTGCCACCCATGCTCCTCCACCCTCTCTCACTCTCCCACTGCCTCTCTTCCTTTCACACATGGCCATTCCTCTCTCCACCACCGTGGACCGTCGTGCCACCACCATCGAGCCTCCACGGCTCCACCAGCAGCCTCCCTTGACCTCCCTTAGTCGAACCCTAGGTCCAAACCACCACTTTATGTGGTGGACAACCGCTACCCACGTGATGGACAACCACTGCGCGTGGCTGACTACCACTGTACACGGCTAGATCCGCCGTGTTACGCCCCTTGCCACCATCACAAGGCCACCTTGAGCCATTCCAAGACCACACCTAGCTATCCTAACACCTAAACAGTCACCGTACACAGTTTAGCTGCACCGTACGTCCCTTCCGACGTCATCGACTGTGACGGTTTAGCAACACATGAGTTATTCTGTCAACAGTATAACTCTCTATCCCTCGTTATTTATGTTAGATGCTAGTTGCTTGGTTAGGTTGTGGACTGTGCTGTGTAGTAAGGTGTTGTGATGTGTCGTGTCGTGAAGTGTTGGGCGTAGTTGGGAAGTGTGTTGTGTAGTGTTGTGGACTATGCTGTGAAGTGTGGTTGCTAGTTATGTGCTATAGTAGTGGCGTGGCCTGTAGTCCGAGGTGACGGGTGTTGCCGTGTAGTCAATTTATGGCCAAGAGTATGTGCTAAGTGGCTGAGAAGTATCAGAGTAGTGAAACGGAAGCACGATTGGGCAACTTCACGAAATGACGTAGCCAAGCAAGAAGTCGGGCTGTGATGAGTTAGGATGTATGTCAAGTGACGTGACGAGGTCACGATGTAGCTTGGGAATAGTCTCAAGCTATATGGCATGACGTAAGGTGTAGTTATGAATGGAGTCCTGTCATATTAAGTGTTGGGATGAACTGTCAAGAGGTATGACTAGCGCAGAGAGTCGTGCTAGCCGGATTAGCCGGATTATGAGAAGGTTGGTATCGGAGTATGGAGCTTGTCCATACAAGCCGATGACCATTGTATGATATGTAGGTCTTAAGTGATAAATGGGAAAGGTGCGTGTGTAATCTGGTTAGACACGTGCCGGATAGATTTACCATATATAATGGTTAATCTATCCTAAGCATGGTTACATGGTGCTTAAGCCTCAAAGTGGCTTAGAGCGATGTGACGTGTATAGATGGTCATGAGGATTATAGTGAGCTAAGATACATGAAGGTAATGACGAGTGTACTGTCTAAGGATGGGATACGTGACTTAGTTGGTCTAAGTCATGCGTCTAAATGTGGTTAATGCGAAGAATCAGAGGAAGGTCGTAGTGTCTTAATCCTAAGGTGAATCATGGATTCATCCTAGCGAGTAAGCACTCGATGTAGAACGTTGAATTGGAAAAAGTAATGACCGTAAATGGGTCTCCCAAGGTTTTATCATAGTAAGGGACCCGTAAGAGCACGTGATAGAAGGAGAGTGTTCTAAGTGAAGGGTAATTCTATTTCTAGTCCAGTTGCTTATGTACTAAATAGAGAATAACGTTAAGGTTATGTGTATGCATATAGGTTGCCATCTGACATGTGCATGAATGGACTGCATGGTATGAAAGTAGCACAGAGTCTAGGTAAGTATTATGTTCATACTCTTCTAGAGTTTTCTAAAAGATAAGAAAAAGAAAACGGAATGCTTTCTCATTGAAAAATGAAGAAAGAAATGATCTTCCTTTGAAGAGGCAAACGTTTTACGAAAATGCAAACAAGCATGACATTTTTAAAGTATAAGTATGTACGGCCCTCTTTGGCAGCCCCTTTTCAAGCAACCAAAGTATTAATTATACACATGTGAATAGATGACTATACATAGTATCTATTGTATGTATTTTTCACAAAAAGACATGGCATGAAAGATGATTTTCGGGCTTATGCCCCAAACGATGTTTTCTCACGAAAAGATGCTTTCTCATTAAAGGACTGTAAATGAAAAGAAAAGAAAAGAAATAAAGCTCATGCTCATGCATATGAATGAATGAAAGCCTCAGCTCTTTAGAGCTGACATGAATGAATGAAAGAAAGGCATAAAAGCATGAAATATATGAAGACACGTAATGACCACATGAATGAATGGGCAGATGACAATGCCGGGTAGTAGTATCTGGTAGTGCACCCAGTGCTGCACCTTGACGGAATGGGATTCGAACCTGTGGCCACAGGCGAATCCATTGGCCATAGGGTTGTTAACCCTAGCACGCGAGGCGTAACAGTGTGCACTGGCCTATGAAAGTGAAAAAAAAAAGTATGTATGAATGCATGACATTCTTCAAGAAATGAAGGCATTGGCGGGAGAAACGTTTACGAAAAGAAAACCTTTTTCCTTTAAAGAAGAAAGCCCCGCCAGTGATGATTGCAAAGGAAAGCATGTATGCATGTACGAATAGTATGTATATAATGATAAGTGCATGACTGAATACCTATGTTGTTATATTTTAACGGTATGAAGTAATGCTTACTGAGTATTCGACTCATTTTAATTTTTATGTGTGCCTATTCCCCCACAGGAACTGAATGAACAATATGTTTCAGGACGGAAACGACCAAAGGGAAAGAGCACAGAAGTCTAGGCACGAAAGTCTTAAATGTAAAAGAGGCATTTTTATTTTAAGGTTTATGTTTTCTATTGTAAACCTCTTTTATTTCAAAAACACATTTTATTTTATAACGTAGAATCTTGCACCCTGGGAACGTAAGTAAAATGTTTTAAATCGAACGGTAATTCCTGTCATCCTTTCTAAAATATTTTGCAAAAACACCCACCACAAGAATGGGCGTTACAAAACTGGAGGAAATCCTTTAAATCAATTACGTAATTATGCAATATATTTTTTAATTTTACTACTTGTAAATCGGTGTCACACCGTACCATTTGTTGGATCATTTAAAGTTACTAAAAAAAACTCAAAATGCTAATAAATTTTTATGTTAGTTGATATGATAGATTCTCACATCAATGATATGTTTAGTGGGTTAGTAAGTAGACTAATAAGTCTTTTTCTATACTTGTAGTGTGGATAGATGATGTTTAATTCCTATAATATATAGTATGATCTTTGATTTTTTGTGAACAATTAATATACCAAAAAAGTCCAAAGTTATTCTAGTTACTTACTAGTTGAATACACTACAAAAAAAAAAAAGAAAAAAAAAAAGAAAAAAGAAAGAAAGAAATGTCCAAGAAAAAAGAGAAAGGAAGAACAGTACTGCCGTGGTGCACATATAGTTTTCTATATATTCTGAGATGAGTAATAATGTTAGAGAAATGATATTTGCAGTCATAGAGCGCTCAAGCGCCGCACACTCCTTTTGAAAAAAGTGAGTAAATATGAGATCCATATGAAATAATTAATTTTTTAATAGTGGACCTCACTCTTTTTCTAAAAGAGTGCGCAGCGCTTGCCCAATCCATGACTGTATCTAGCTTTACTCATAATGTTATTTGAAGGCCTTTATACCACATATCATCCGCATGACATGATTTGATTTGTAAGATTCAAACTGTAACACTCCGGTCCCGGAAGAGTCGAGGTGTTACTTCTTGTCACCAAAAATCGTATCTCACTGTACAAATATAAACCCCAATTCCTCAATTACTCATAGGCCCCATTGTTTTAAACAAACTCCTCCAAAATAATTAACTAAGAATACAAATAAGTCTCAAAATAAATGCCAAATTTTCTGAAGTACTACATCAACAGAGCAAGACAAAACTACTAAATAAAATTCTCCAACAACAAGTACCCTCTTTCTATTTACCACACTATGCTCATATAGGCTTATCCATGCTTCATATTCTTGAACTTTCGCTGAAGTATCCAAAGTATTTGAAAAATATTGTGAAGATAAGAGGTTAGTTATCAATAACTCAGCAAGCAGAGGATATATACTAGCGTGCAAACATGAGCATTTATAGAGTACAATATGCAGAACAAAATATTTTCCAGAGTTATCATGCTAAATAAAACATTTTCCAGAGTTATCATGCAGAACAAAACATGTTTTCAAACGTAACAGAGCGATGATTTTAAGACACAAAAAATCCATTGGCATAACATAACCCGAGCATCATCGTCACATCAAAACTGAGCATCTCACAAAACAAAGACTATGTTTAACCTCAGTGGTAGGGTTATGCTATCCCCGGTGGTCAAACTGGATAGAGACAGAGGTGAATTTTTCTCTTATTATTTTCGGAGCCCCGAGTGTGCACATAGGAAAGACCACATAAAAACCACCTTGCTTCCAAAGTGGGTACACTCAGAGACAGAGGATGTAACACCCCGTATTTTAGTGTATTTTTAATGAAGGATTATTTTAATTGATTTAAGGATTTGTATCTTGTTTTAAAATTATGGGAGTTTTTAAATATTATTTTATAATATTTTAAGTTGTGAAAATTAATTTCTTATGTGTTTTCTCAGTGTTATTTATTGTTTTGTATTTAAAGTGATCTTTAATTTAAATTGGGTTGTTTTTAGAATTTAAAATTATTTATTTTATATGTTTTCTTGATATTAATTATTGTTGTGCATTTAAATTGATATTTAATTTAAATTAGTGAGATTATGAGTTTAAAATTATTATTGTTTTAATTAAACATTTCACTACGTTTGAATTATTTTATTTAAGCAGTAGTTTTAAAATCTTCTTCGTTGGATCATTTCGAAACCCTAGATGAAGTCTGGATCTCTATTTTTTTCCCTCCTATTTTATTCTTTCTTCCCTTTTTCTTTCTTTTTCTTCCTCTCCCGCGTACGCTCTCTCTCTCCCAGCCCGACCCTCTCTCTCTCCTCTCCCCCCATGCTCTCGGTTCTTCTCCTCCCTGCACTGCCGCCGGCCACCCGTGTGCCTCACCGCTGGCACCACTTGGTCCCCCAACCACCGACGAGCAACCCCCTTCATTTTCAGGTCGCCCCTTGCCGCCATTAGCCCCGTGGACCGTGCGAAGCCGTGGGCTTCTTTTCGTTCCACCGCAGCCGTCCGGCCACCATTGGCCACCATTTCTTCACCGGCCCAACACCAAGCTTTTCCACCCAAACCCGGCCCCGATCCGTCGCCGGAGCCGCCCGTGCGAGCTCCACTTCCTATTTGACATTCTCGGCCGTGAACCACCCATTTCGGCCGCCACCCACGGCCAAAGGCCACCACCATTAGCTTCACCACCTCCCATAGGCCCTACCTTACCGTTCCCAAGTCTTCGTTTGACCCCGGGTAAATTTTGGGTTCACTGTGTTTTCGGTCACAGTGTTTTTACACTGTGAAGTTTCGGCTTTTGGTGCTTTTTGCTCTTCCGTGATCCTCCGAAAATATTTTCATAGCGCTGTAAGTATTTCCTAAACAATCTTTTGAGATTTAAATATATTTTTGCTATAATGATTTATACTGTGATCTAGTTGGTACCGGACTGAGTTCGAGGAGAATTTGGGGGTGGATGGATTGCGGACGGAGAAGTTATGTTTTGGTTATGTTGTGTTCTGATTGGTTGTTGGTTATGGTTATTGTGAGTTGGTACATTGCATATTGCACGCATGTTCATGTTTGTAAAATGAAAACTGGGTTTTCGTGTAATTGCATTCATGATCATGTGGTTATTTTGAAAACTGGGTTTTCATAAGGAAATAGATTTTTGGGTGCATGTGTATCACGACCCCAAGCCGAGATGGGGCATTATCTCGGTGGAGCTCCTCTGGTCACTCGGGAGCGGAATATACTGAGTGACGTCCCCTGGGTTGTCGCCGGGTGACAACGGGATCGGACGTTGGACGTGCCGACTCCGTGGCCCTTCTGCTGGCGGGGGCTAGAGGATGACCTGGCCACGAACGCACCGGGTGCGGAACTGGGCATCGCTCGTAAATTAGCCAGGACGTGCGGATGGTCCATAGGGGAGACCATGGTGCATATGAATTAATGGATAAATGGAAAAATGGTTGTTTTATGGAAAAATAGCGTGAGTTGATTTTGTGTGTCATTTTCTGGAAAAATGACGGATTAATGTTTTTGGGCCAAAACGTGATTTTTGGCGTGTGTTGCATTCTTGCATACTGCATCATGGGCATGCATGATTAGTTGCTTAAATATGTTTCTATTTCAGGATTGGTTAGGTTATAACTTACCTGTGGTACCATTTAATGGTACTGCAGATTTTGATTATGATGATGCAGGTGCCGAGCCTGAGGATTTGGCTCCGCCGAAGGAGTGATCTGGGATCACTCGGGTTATGTTTCTATTTTCTGCTTTTGTATATTTNGTTTTATTAATTTTGTCGTATGTTATTTTATTTATGGAATTTTATTTTATTTGAGAGATTTTAGTTTTGTTTTGGTTTTATTTTGTTTGAGGTATGTTACTTTAATTGTTTTAATTTATTATATATTGTTATACTTAGTTGGTTTCATTCTATTCTATTTTATTTTATGTTGTATTAATTTAATTAATGTGGGTGTTGTTTTTGCTCTTATTTAAATTTTGTCTGGAGACTTAAGTGGGTTAAGGGTTACGCTATGGCAGGAAGATGGTACGACCGTGGATGTCATTGTTAGGCTTGAATATTTAGCGTAGTAGGCCTGAACTCTTAGCGATTGGTTGTTTGAATATTGAGACTCGAGAATGGCATAGTCTAGGTGAATTTTATGGAATAGGAACTCAAGTCACAGCTGAGTTGGGAATAGTTTTAGTTCACTTAGGCTAATGAGGTCTTAGTTTCATAAAATTATGTGTTGAGTCTTTGGAATAGGAGGTTGTAAGTTCAACGAACTTTGAGGATAGAATTATGAGGAGTTATCTAAGGTTTGGGGCCCTACAGTTCTTAGGAAATAAGTTTATGGGATTGAAGGTGGTAGGTTCAACAAGCATTTGTGGGATTTATTAAATTGGAAGTTTTAGATCTTGCCGACTTTGATAAGTTGTCTTTGATAAGCAGTTGACAACATTTGAGGTTTTAGAATTTTGTAAGCTTTATAAGGTGAATGCTTTAGATTTAAGGTCATCGATCTTGAGGATTTCGGGGAATGATTCTTATCTTGTTTGAGGTTTTAGAATTGCAGAGTTAAATGATTGATTCGTAATAAGATTTAAGTTTTTAATTCTGCAGGCTTGGTGTGCTAGTTTGATTTATTTTGGAGATTGATTAGTTGGTGACCATTAAATGGAGTTGGTCAGAGTTGGGTTATTGATATAAGGATTTTCAATGTGAGTACTTCTTTGAGGATTGAAGGTATTGATCTAGTATGTGTATTTTCTGAGGATTGAAGATGTCGATCTAGTTCGGAACATGATTGTTATTAGTTCGAGGTTTTAGTGGCAAGTTTTAGGATTGATCCGTATCAAGTTTAAGGATAATAGATGGTGTGGACCTAGAAAAAAGATTCTTGTTATTTTTCGAGGATATAGGTCCAGATGATGGAAATGATAATGATGAACCACTTGCACGTTTGGAGGATTTTTTGGATTCGGCTAAGAGTGCATGAGATCAATGCGTAGTAGTGGTGAGTGTGTATGGATTTCGGAGAGTATAAGTTGTAATCGCATTTTGTTGGAAGAAGTGGCTTCGGTAGGTGTTGAAGAGGAGATGACATGACTGTATTAGGTTCAAAAGACTTTGGCCTTGATTTTTGAGGAGTTGATTGAAGGGTACAATCGAATCGGGTTACTCCATGTATTGATGGTTGGCAATAATTGTTGTGATTACTTTCAGGAATTAATTGTGACTTGAGGTCACATAGGAATTTAAATTTTTAAGACTATACTTTCCTCTGGAAATGAAGCGTCAAGTTGGGTGAGTTAAGGACATTGTTATTTAATTTAAAGAGAGATTGATGGGTTGCCATGTCTGGTGTTTGATAAAATCTTGGAAGTTAAAGCTTAGGCATCATCGGTGGTTAGCATAATCAAGTATGTGAGTTAATATAGCATAAATACCTATGAGTGGTTTGCAATAGCTTTTGGTGGATTGAAGGGTTGAGCAGTATAGCTTGTCTTGAGACTTTTTAGTGTTGTACTATTGAAGGAGCTAGTTGTGTTAGTACTAGCTTATAGGAGTAGAAGTGCGTGGGCGAGTTACCATGAAGGTTTCGGTAATGTTATGGTGTAGGCGATAATAGTTCGTAGTGAGTTTAGTCATCGCTAGATTTTATATTATTTAGAATTTAGGTGATGAGCTTTCGAGTTTAGATTGTCGGGTAGAAGTTTATAGGCGCTCTTACTGGTTGGTTGGACTGGATTTGAGCCTTTTAGAGTATGATCCTTATCTTAAGATGAGCGGGTGTTTTTGGGGTGATGTTACTTGTTTCCAATTTGGGATGCTAAGGTTGATTAATATTGATTTTGTTTAGGGCAATGGGAGTTAATCGAGGAATATGTGTGATAATTCATAATTTTGGAAGAGTGTTTTTTCTACCAAAGTATGGTAAGAGTTTTGGTTAGTAGGTGGAGTCACCTTGTACTCAATGGTATTACTTTTATGAGGACATGAATTTTATGTAGGTGGTAAATTATCAGAGTGCGCAGCAGGAGCGTGATATTTTTGGTTGTGATTAGGAGTTCAATTTGTGTCGATTTTGAGGAATTAGTAGAGATTTGAA
>QEOT01009417.1:150900-172987 GCA_003123785.1 Pterocarya stenoptera
TTTTTTTTTTTTTTTTTTTTTTTTTTTTTTTTTTTTTTTTTTTTATCAATAATTTTGTTTATTGTGAAACTGATGTGCATGTTCCTCTGTTTGCTTCAAAATGTTGTGTATCTGCCTTTTGCGGTTTAAGTGCCAATTTTGAAAACAATGCCTGGTTTCTTTGTGTAATACTGTTGTGTTTAGTGTTTATATATAGATTTAGATCAGGAGTAAGCTTAAGATTGAACTGTTGTAAGGAAACAGTTCATAGTTGCCTTGCATGCCCACAATACTTCACAGTTAAAATCCTATAGGAAAATGTACCAAACTATAAGAACAAATATTAACTTGGAAAAGGGGAAAAACGAACTCAGATACACTATGCCAGAATGTATTTCGTATATTAAACCCCTAAAAGGAAAAAATAGGCCAACTTCAAGTAGGGCTAGCTCACATAAGTGACAAATTGATGAAGTTTAAAAACTGTTTGAGATTTATTAGACTACTAATTTCTTATTTTTCTAATTTTATAAGACCATAAAAGTTAATTTGTAGTTTTTTTAGTTAGGAGCACTATTAAATATATCTTAACTATATTAGAGTGTATAAGTCTTGCATAGTCTGATTGACTTGGATAATTAGATTGTATAATTAACTGGTTGTGGATAGCGAATTGAAGAGTGGACATAAACTCTGGCTTGGATAACTTAATGCCCAAGTATCTTTATAATCGAAGATGTCGTTAGTTCCAACAATAATGAGGAACAAAGACTTAGAAAGCATACTAACTGTTTTAAAGGACCCAATATCTCAGTGATGTTACGCCTAACCATATCAAGTTGTTGGATCTGCTCTTTCATTGACACCACCTCTTCCTACAAGAGAACAACATATACACATAAATTTAATTAGATCATGAGTATATTATCTAAAGTTCCAAAATGAATACATTTTAGGTATGGATGTGATACAGTATGTACTAGTTGACTACATACGGCTTTTTTAAGGATTATAATAAGGTCATGAGGATTTACGACTAAATTCTGTGTTATTGACTAGGAAAAACAAAGATTAAAGAGTTTGTACCTTTTCCATCCCAAAACAAAGATAAGTGCTACCACGTTTTTCTTCAATTTTAGAGGCCAATTAGTCTTAATTGAGGATGGAAATTGTAACCTTTGAGAATCATGAGTACGATGCATTAATGTCAAAATAAATGCTGTCTCTCTCTCTCTTGAGCATTAAATTAGAGAGGGTTGGGGGTTGTCATGGTTTTTGTGGAGGTTTTTATATGTATGTATATGATGTGAGAGATCAATCATCATCAAAAGCTCCATTCCTTTGCCCTTTCCCACTGCACCTTTTTTGGTACCCTCCCCAATTCCCAAACACCCGCATTTCAGCAACCCAAGATCACCATCTCTCCATCCGCATTTTCTTCCTTCTCTCATGATCTAGATCTTCGTTTTCCACCGGCTAGGGCATATATTTATATATGATTCAGTGACACAAACCACTTTCTTGACACATATATGCAGAACCATGAACTTTGATGTTTTACAAGATGAGAAAATACTCCATGAAAGATGATGTTACCGCCTAATAATTATCTATTAAGGTTGGGAGCTAGCTAGCTAGTTGGCTTAATTGGCAAGGACTCTCGTCTTGGCCGTATGCTCATAGATTTAAGATCTGTATGAACTAGTTGATAATTTACTTTATTTGTGTGATGGCCTGGGAAGCATTATACAAGTCTGGAGTTTTACAAACTTAATACAAATTGCATTTGCACGGCTTCTGAGAATATTACTTAGTGATTGAAAAAATTATCTATCATGCACGCTTATAACATTCTAGATAGCATGCATGCAGGGCTCATTTAGCCAGCTAACAGGTGGCTAACTGTGTCATTATCCCAGCCTAGAAAGTGAGCTAGCTAACATTTTGTTAATTGGCGGATTGATCGAGCAATAATTATTATATATGTCTACTTTTATAGCATAAATTAATTAAAGCTATACCTAGTACTCAATCTCTCCCTATTCTATTTTCTTTGATGTTTGAACTGTTCCTTATCTTTTTTTCAATTCCGGTGATCCCTTTGTTTATCTTATAAAAATTGTATCACTATAAAGATTTGGATAGTAAAATGAGCAATGATATATTAATTGTTTTTTATTATTACCTTTTCCTGTTGTACTATTTGCGAAAAACTATTATTACCTTCAGCCAATGTTTTCTGCATTCTACTAGCCTTTGTGACAGCTTACACTACAACTTAATCTGTTATTCAGTTTTGTTTTAGTGTAGTGGGATTTTAGTGCACATGACAGTTGTGGTTCTGTTTTTTGCATTTGAGTTGTGGTTCTTTTCTGTGCATCTGTGTTGTGGGTCTGTTTTGGAGTAGTTGGTTGTTGTCATTTGAAATGTATGCTTATTGAATATTGATATTTATTTCTACTCTTTTAAATATTGAGAAGATCTTCCGTTTTTAATATTTAGTTTGAATGAATTAAGTTTTGAGAGCCTTTAACCCTTTATTTTGGCAAAGAAACCAAATATGTTATAAACTCAATATAAGAGAGCAGTTTTAGGTAACATATTAAAGAAATTAAAATGCCCCCAATTAATTAGCGCTCCAACATATTTTGCAAGGGGCATGCATTAGATTCCATGATCACAACATTCGAGATATATATCCATTAATAGGCAACAATACATTGCTAAAGCTTGATGTAAGGTTGAAAATCTCAGCATAAGTATTAATTAATTGAAGATTGGTCAGCTACACATGTAAGGAGAGGGAAGGAAATCAAGCAGCTCACAAGCTGGTGAAGGATGCACTGCTTCATTCCATTTCTTCTGTTGATAGGGAAAATATTATTCAGAATCAATGGAGGAATGGGATCAAAAGACATTGAAGAAGGTGGTAGAGTCGAAGAAGATGGAGTATGACCAGAACAAACCAGCTGATATTGTATGTTCATATTAACTCTAGGATTGATTCTTCCGTATGATATTAGCGGTTGCTTTTTTTTTTCACAAAAGAAATGCTATTGGTAAGTGATGTGATCTCTTGATTGCTCCCCAAATCTCAATTAAATGATATTAACTTACACACAAATAAGTTTGTCCTGGTTCTCTCCGATGTCATACTTCCTGTCATTTTTTTGTGGAAATGTTGTTATCTATACAACCTTTCTTCTTATTATTATTTAATATGAAGTTAAATAAGCAGTCCATGTTCAAACTAGTTCTTTGTCATGATAAGAGACACTGTCTGTTCGCATGCCAGCAGTCAACACACCCTTCATTCCTCCATTTTAATTCTGCTTGTTAATGCACCAAATACACGCTCCCATTGCTTTAATTTCTGAGATGACGGTAAAATAAATGGAAATATTTACTCTTGGCTAAATTCCATATGAAATTTTCTCTCTTTTCCCATGGCCCATCTGAAATTTGATGACAACTTTGGGAAACACAATGATAACAAGATATTGATTAATAAACAGAATGGGCAGTGACAGTAGAGAGGACAACGAAAGGTTGGGGCCCCACAAAAAATGCTGCATTGGACAGTAAATTAAGGGGATGTTTGGACGTAAGATTTTCATAGATGTAGGCTTGTAGCTGTGGCAAGATCCCTCATTTAGGGTGGATATTTATAAGGGGATGTTTGGACGTAAGATTTTCATGAAGATTTCTAAAAGTTTTGAGAACTTTTAAAGATGGCTTTTTGTGGAGCTTTGTGAAAATGGTGGGACTCATTGAAAACATGTTTAGATTGAGAAATGTTTTAGAGGTTTTTATTGGAGGTTAACAAGTTGGTGGGGCTCATTCAAAAATACGTTTGACAAGGAAATATTGTAAGAGGTAACATGCTTTTTTATTGGATGTTATATTTTGTGGTCTTGTGAATACTTGAAGCATTTTTAATAATAGGTGAGGATTCAAATGTCACAAAGAGATAGAGGATTAGTGAACCTTGTATTTATGTGGGTTGTTGCTCCAGTTACAGCAAAAATGCATCTTAGATTTGCACCTACTAGGGTAGATAAATTAAATTAGGCTCATCAATATACTTGAATTTGTTAACTTACGTTTTTTCCTTTTGTTAATTTCTTTCTCTAAAGTCGGACAATACACTAATCATATTGAGATTGATCTTGATGTAAAGCTTTTAACTGGTGGTTGCTTGCTGCTTGAGCAGGAATGAGAATGACTCAGTAGCTAAGATGAAGGCTGCTGAGGAGGCTTTGGAAGCAAAGGAAACGGTAAGGCGTGAGATATATTGCTGCTTGATCAAAGACGATTTGTAGACCAGTGGGTGCTAATGTAATACCCGGATCCTACTACATAGGTTCTTACGTCATTTCTTTAATTTAATTTCTTAAGTTAGATATTTTTGAGGTAAGGATTTTTATGATTTTAATATTTATTATTTTATTTTAAGATGTGTGCTCTTATATTTTATGTGGGTCATTAAAATAACCTACGGGAATATTTTTAGATCTTATAATATATTTCTTTTAAGCCCCTACCTTTTTATTTAATTGAAAAAGTGGCCCAAACCTTCTCCACCGTAGGATGAGCATCTGAGAAAAATATCTTCTCCTGCACTAATCTCCACCGTCTGTCCCTTCATCTTGCAAGATAAGCTTTGACTTATTTCTCCCATAAGCAACCGACTTCTTCAACAAGCCTTCAGATCTTTGTTCTTCTTCTTCTCCTACACGCCACTTTCGGCTTCCAGAGCAAGCCAAGGGAGAAGCTACTTCAAGCTCTAATTTCAGCCATTTTAACCCCACGAAAAAGGACCCTCTTGGTTTCTCTAGCACCGATCGACCACACCTCCTCTTTCTCCAAGCCGATTTTCTTCTCTCTCAAGCTTGGGTTTCGGTTGAATCTCCTTCAAGGAGGACGAAATTTATGGCTCAGTTCCTTGGATTTCTTCTCCTCCTTCAGTTCGCAACTTGTTGAGCTAGGTAATACTCTGTTTTTCTCTTGATTTCTTGTGAAATCTGGAATCATGTTTAGTGGGTTAAGCAATTATATTTGGAGGTTTCGGAAATTCTGTGCAAACCGATTCTTGTATAGTGGTTTCTGAGTTGATTTCCTCTTTTGTTCCTTCTAATTTATGCTCTAGCTAATTGATAATCAAATGGAAGGAACTAAGCTCTGATTTTCTGAATTTCCAGCCGTATGATGCTCTGATTTTCTGGGTTCCCAGCCGTGCATTTGTTCTGTGATTCCAGATGTGTTATGCTTTATTTTTCTGTTGATTTTCCAGTCGTGTGTCTCAGTTTGTTTGGTTCCAGCCATGTGTTATGTTTTGCCTTAAATTCCAGCCGTGTGTGTGTGTTCTGTTTTGGGTTCCAGCCGTGTGTTTGCAAGGCACCTTGTGATAGTTTTCCTTGCATTTTAATCAAGCTAAGCCATGATTTAATTCTTGTTAAGCCATGCTTTTATGTGTTACATTGATGGAGTTAAAGTTATGATTTTTAAGCATATCTTTCCTATTGAACTTATGGCTTGAGTAAGCCACTAAGAGTTTTAGTTTAAGCTAGTAAGTTTAACTTGGAAACTTTGAGTTTGTCTTGTGCTATACCCATGTTTGTAATCTGTTTTTAGAAGACAAGAGATGTTTCCCTAAGCTTTTTACAACCTTGATATGGTTTTAGTATGTGTTTGAAGTTTGGGTTAAGTAAAGAATGTTTAAAAGCATGAAAGCACTAAGCCTATGGGCTGTCCAAGAATTTCCAGAATTTTCTTCTATGTTTTATTGAAGCCTAAATTAGTCTCTTACATCCCTTTTGTTCAATCTTTCCTTAGCTCAATTAAAGGAATCTTGGTATGAAAAATCATTGAAAAAGAAATGATAGAATCAACCCTCTTGTGAGTAGGCCCTTTTGTTAAAAGTACCCCCCATATGATGTTGTAAAACTGTCAAATGCTTCTTTTCATGAAAATTTCCAGATTTGAGGTATCTTCTTGTTTCTTTCCCTTCCAAGTAATTCCTACCAATTATGTAATTTAAACCATGATTTTCATCCATCATTTTTGTAGAAAACAATGACCCTTTTTAAAAGGAACAACCAATAGGTAATGTGCTTTCATGAGTCTCTTTAAATAGAATAGGATGAGGATTCTAATATTGTGACTTAATGCCATACTTGGTGGGTAGATAAACGGGTTAAGGAAACGCTTAATTCCAAGATTTGGAATTTAAGTTAGCATGTAAGAGTATCGATTAGTTAAGTTCCAAGTAAGGTGAATGTTAATGTGTCTATCTCATTTTATTGAATAGGAATCTATTTTCAAGATTCAAAGGAACCTATTAAGTAAAGCTCATAGGTAAGTAGCTATGACCATGCTCCTTACACAAGTTCTTTTATGAAAGGATGTTTCTTTCTCTTTTCAAATGTTCTTCTAAAGATAGGGTAAGTATGAAAATATAATATGTATAAGCCCTTCTTGATAGCCCCTGTTAAGCACCATAATATTTATAATTGTGTGTATGGTATAAGGTAATGCATCATGAGATTCTTTATGCATGCTCTCGTTTAAATAGCTAATGTCTTATTTAATTATATAGCATGACATGAAAACCTTTTCAAAAACGCATATGCATCGGACTAAGGAAAGACAATGAAAATGAATGAATGCAAAGGAAAGGAAAGAATGAAATGAATGTTTAATGTCTGAAAATACGTAATGGCCACTTAAATGAAAAAGGGGTAACCAAATGAATGAATGGGCAGATGGCAATGCTGGGTAGTAGTATCTGGTAGTGCACCCAGTACTGCGCCCTAACGGAATGGGATTTCAACCCGCGGCCACGGGCGAATCAATTGGTCCAAAAGACCGCTAACCCTAGCATACGGGGCGTAATAGTGTGCAATGGCCTAAGAAAGTGAAAAGATAAAAAGCATAGAAAGCATGTTTATGCATGAAAGTATGATTTATTTCCTAAGGATGTCTTAAGCATGAAAGCATCGCCAAGAATTTGTAAATGTTATGTATGCATGTTTTTCAAGAAAGTTTATGTGATTAATAAGTTAACAGCATGGTGTACTGCTTACTAAGTATTAGACTCACTCTTGTGTTTATGTTTTAAACGTCTAGGTAATGATGAAGGAGCTGTGGAGTCTGGTACTGCTAAGGAGGGAGGGGCTGACTCATAGGGTTCCCCGGTTCGTTGTTTGATGATGATTTTGGTTATAGGTTTTAGGATGAGTCCCATGTTGGGGACGTGTTGGGTTATTACTTTAAACAATGTGGTTCCTTTTTGGTTATGTTGTAAACTCTATGGTGGGGTGATGGTAATGGTGTGACCTCTATGGAGGGGTGATGGTAACTCCTCATATGATGGCTTGCCTTTTTTTGGTTGTATTGAAGGGACTGAGTCCCTTTTTATTCTTGAAAACTAATTACGTTGATGTTGAATGACGGATTCTGAGAGTCCATTTTTTTGAATTGTTAAATCAAATGTTTATTAGGTGTTTCATCCATTTGACTAGAAACCCAGAGTACAAGCATGCCTTGTCCGCGCGTATCCCACATTACTACCGTAGCGTAGAATAAAAAATAAAAAATAAACATATAAGCATCCCGTAAATTAATAATAATATTAATGAAGGAAATGAAAGAAGAAAGTAAGTGTCCCGCCTCGCCCTGTTCACATAGGGCGGGGTTGTGACAGCTAATGTCGATGAACGGTCCCACTTAACTAGAGTTGTGGAACTTGGTAGTGGTTATTTCGATGGATGGTAGAGTTAAACAATATGTTATAACAATGATGTTTATCTATTATTTAAGATGTAGCTTAGTTTGTACTTGATATGAGAATATAATGCACCACCCAAGTGTATAAATACCTATGAGTTTGGATGAGTTGATGGATTTTATTTACTTCATGTGTTTTCAATGTTTAATTTGAATGAATGAAGCAGAAGTTGGTTGAATGTTGCTTTTAGGAACAACAAAAAACACGGCCCAGTGAGAACACTGGGTAAACTTGTTTATTAATAATCACTTTTTTTGGTGATTTTCAACACTTTATTGGCGATAATTTTTCGCCGGTAACGTATTGAAAAACCGATAACTTATTATCAGCGATTTAGATATCGCTGATAGTAAGTCATATGCGGCGATTATAAAATTGCTGCAATTTAATTTTACAAACGAAAGACTCAATTATGGCAATTTTATAATCATCGTAATTTAGTTTTTCCAGCGATCTTTTGATCGCTTGCAACTGAATTCTGTGATCAAAACCTCAATTGCATCGATTCTTAAATCGCTGCTAAATTATCATATCAGATGCAACGATTTTCTAGTCGTTGCATCTGTATGTTAAGAACCAGGTAACTCAATAGTAGCGATTCTTAAATCGTTGGTATTGACCAATATTGACAAATTATTTTCGCCGCAATTGGCTTTTCAAAACAAATTAGTCAATTGCAGTGTTTTTCTAAAAACGCTGGTATTACATATTGGCAGCGATTTTATGTCTTTTAGCGACGAGTATAAATCTTCGGAATTAATCTTTCACAACGATTACCGACTGAATCGTAACGTACAAATGCGGCAAAATATGCACTTTTTGTGGCGAAAAAAATGTGCCGCAAAAGACTATCTTTCCTTTCGATTTTTGGCTTCTGTTGGAGTAGAGCAGAAGTGGGGCTTTAAAATCGGCGAACCTCCAGCAATTTATAAATCACTGGTAATGATGTAAGGTGGCAATTTTGTTACGTTTCCCAGCGAAAAAAATCGCCGGGAAAGGTTCCTCCCCTTGTAGTGAGTACACCATACCAAAGGTATTCAGATGCCATATCGAAACAAAATAGAGTATCGAAACATATTCAGATCATTCTCACATATTGAAAACAAAAGCCAGAGCATATTTCTAATTAATGCACAACTTTTCAGATTTTCAATATCGCGTGACAAAACAAAGTTCATGTTTACACAATGCATGTCAGAAAACATTTTTCCTCTTTCATATAGATTTCATGAGTAATGCAAATAAAAGATTGAGGTTGTTATTCCCAAGTTCTCATTTCATAACAAAATATGTCAAATATTCAGAAAGTCAACCTCAGTCTAAACAATTCGTGTAAAGTCTAGCATAGGAACCCCGCTTACCTAGACTTTTTAGCTTTTCTGATTTTTTCCACAATCGTGTTGAATTAATACCAATCATCACCTATATGGAATAGTAAACGTTACTAAACTTCTAAAAGGACTGCTAAAACTCTCAATTGACATAAATTCATATTACGGAAATAGCTTTCATAACTATCTAGTTATCATAAATCTAATAAATACTATTATCATTAAAAATAATCTTAACTTATCATAATATAATTTTATCAAACATGGCAAAACAACTTAGATTCATTTCGAAAATTAACTTAATCATATTTAAAACTCATATCTCTATAAACTATTATTAAAACCATAATTTAATATTGCCAACATATAATGCAGTGGAAAATCATAAACTTCTTGAGCAATAGCAATAAAATAAAGCCCATTTAAAAATGTTTTAACAGTTTAAAATATAAACTCAAACCCACTCAAAAACAAGTTCAAACACCTCATGCTTTGGTTTATAACTCAAAGGGTAGTGTTGTAATATCTAAAACATCTTCTCTACTATCTGCACAAAAACATTACGTAAAATGCAAAGGCCATAATTTATAAGAGACCCAGAGCCATGCAACGAAAACTCACTGTGAGAGCATTTACGAAGCGGCGGCGAGGTGGCAGAGGCAACGGTAGTGCACTGTGGACTGAAGAGAAAAAGTGGTGAGAGAGAGAGAGAGCCCGAGAGGTGGGAAGGAGGAAGTTTACGCTCCATGCATGCAACGTGAGGGCTGCGGAAGTGGTGCTGGACGTCCAAATGGTGGCGTAACATGGAGGATTGAAGCGGCGTTAGCCTCGGATGGTGGTTTCCATGGGGGTTGGGGTGGTGCCGAGAGAAGTAGGTGTGTGACAAACCACGTGCACCACTCCCAACCTTCAGATTCATCCGATGGTTATCTATTTGCATTTGGTAATTGTTTTCCCATTTCTGTAGGAGTCTAGATGAGTATGGCGTCTGGTGCTTGACTTAGTCCATTATTGTTATTATGTCTTGGGCCACTAGGCCATTAGTCAGTTATGTTGTTATTTCCGTAGTTCATGGGCCACTAGGCCATTATCTTCTCATGGGTTGTTACAAGCAGCTAAGTCCAGGGTCTATAAAATGTAATTCCAATTGATTAATGAGGATATCAATTTTTCCCTTAAGTTCAATTACTAGTGTATTGGAGGTTGGCCCCTCGAAGAGCCCTATTTTATTGCTGACTACCTGACAGTGGTATCTAGAGCCAGGACGACTCCATGGCTGATGGAACTCGTCTGACTCAACTTTCGGCATCACTTTCTCAGTTGGAGCCGAAAATGCTACCATTAGAGAAAACCAAAACCAATTAACCTTAGCCCAAAACAAATAGCAGCAATTGTTGGAAGAAATTATTCAACAAGTCGCTAGTTTAGCCATCAGTTACAATACTTTAACCCAAACATTGACCCATTAACAAAACCCCCATAACCCAGAAAGCAGTACCCCGCCCACCCACCCATTGCGCCATCATGACCCGCTTGTTGAAACACCAAATGGAATTCAAGGCTGTGCAATGCGGTTGGATTTCCCCAAATTCAATTGCACTGACCCCACTGGTTGGATTTTCCGAGCCAAACAATTCTTTGCTTTTTATAATACACCCAGTCCACAGAAACTCCAATGGCCTCATTTCACATGTAGGGCAAGGCACTCACTTGGTTCCAATGGTTAGAGGAGGCACATCCGGTCCAGACTTGGGAAGACTTTGTGGATGCCCTTCAATTACGATTTGCACCCACTCCATTTGATGATCCGGTGGCTGAGTTTACAAAACTGCAGCAAACATCCACTGTGGAAGAATATCAATCACATTTTGAGTTGCTTTCAAATCGCATTCCAAATCTCACTGAAGATTTCCGCGTTAGCACCTTCATTAGTGGGCTCAAAGATGACATCCGCACTATGATCACAATGTTTAAACCATCAGATTTACCCACTGCCCTCGGCCTAGCCCGAATTTATGAAGAGGAAGTTTGCCGGTGTACACCATACACTCAGCCCAGTTTCAACACCACTTCACCATATGCCAACCAACAACAAAATATCTTTTCCCGCCTACCCTCTTACCGTCCAATGTCTTCATATACACCTTCCCCGTTGCCTCCTCCACCACCACCACCACCACCACCTAACCGAAGCCTTCCCCCACCCAGACCAAGAACTACCTTACCCATTCAAAGGATCTCTTCAGCTCAAATGCGGGAATGGCACGAGCATGGACTATGTTATTATTGTGAGGACAAGTGGCCCCCTGGGCATCGATGCAAAACACCAAGAGTGTTTTTGCTTGAAGGACTAGAAGATGAAGACATACTTGGAGATCCGGAACCGCTTGATATTACCATGGAGGAGGGTGAGGGTCATATTCCAGCATCAACAAGTGGCACAGTTGAAATTTCCTTGCATGCAATTTCTGGTGCACCTGCACCTCGCACTATGCGCTTACTGGGCCACATTGGAACACAACAGGTCACAGTACTTCTTGACACAGGTAGCACCCATTGTTTCATTGATCCCCAAGAAGCTAAATGAGCAAACCTGCCAATAACAAAAGGTCCTCACTTGACGGTGATAGTAGCAAACGGCGACCTCCTACCTTGCATGGGGTGCTGTGTCTCGGTGCCATTTTTCCTTCAGACTCACAGATTTTCCAGTACTCTCTACTTACTTCCATTGGGAGGTTGTGATTTGGTTCTCAGCGTTAATGTTATGCAAACTTGGGCCAATTCTATGGGATTTTTCGAAGCTTACAATGGGCTTTACTTGGCACAACATACCTATTCTTTTGCAAGGATTGAGCCCTTCTCAACCAACCCTTATGGAAATGCATGACTTTTGCTCCCATACGGGTCCTCACACAAAAGGGTTGCTAGTTCACTTATTACAGGCTGAGTCTCCCACCTCTACTCCTGAGGTACCACTGGCACTATAGCCATTACTATCTACATATGCTGAGATCTTTAGGGAACCCAAGGCTTACCTCTGCATCGCAGCCAAGACCACAAAATCCAGCTATTTGATGGGGCGGGTCCAGTCAGCTCACGACCTTACCAATATCCCAATTACCAAAAGGGCAAAATTGAAAAGTTGATCACTGAAATGTTGGGCAGTGGCATTATTCGCCCAAGCCAAAGCCCTTATTCCTCTCCAATTCTACTTGTATGCAAGGCCGATGGTAGTTGGCATATGTGTATGGACTATTGAGCGCTCAACAAAGTGACCATCAAAGATAAGGATCCTATCTCTCTTATTGATGAACTCTTGGATGAATTGTGTGGGGCTATGATTTTTTCTAAACTTGATCTCCGTTCCGGATACCACCAAATTTTAGTGGCTTCCGAAGATATCCCAAAAACGGCTTTCCAAACTCACCAAGGACATTATGAATTTTTAGTCATGCCATTTGGTCTCACTAACGCCCCATCTACTTTTCAAAGCCTCAAGAATGACATTTTCTGTCCCTATTTGCGTAAATTCGTTTTGGTTTTTTTTTTTATGACATTTTAATTTATAGCACAAACCTTAAAGACCACATTTCCCACCTAAATGTTGTGCTTAACATTCTTAAATGTCATCAAATTTACGCCAAATTATCTAAATGTCATTTTGGTTGTACTGAGATTGAATACCTCGATCACATAATTTCTGTCAATGGTGTAAAGGCTGACCCCAAAAAAGTTGCTTGCATACTTCAATGGCCCCTTTCCAAATCACTCCGTGCCCTACAGGGTTTTCTAGGCCTCACGGGGTACTATCACAAATTCATCAAAGACTACGACACCATTACCGCCCCTCTGACAAAGCTTCTGCACAAAGATTCCTTTTTTTGGTCTCAAACAGCCACCACTGACTTTGAATATCTCAAACAGGCCTTAGCCACACCTCCAGTTTTAGGTCTCCCTGATTTCAATAAAACTTTTGTCATTGAATGTGATGCCTCTGGTGAGGGCATTGGTGTAGTGCTTATGTAGAAGGGACGACCCCTAGCTTATCTTAGCCAAGGGTTGCAGGGCAAAAACCTCCATCTCTCAACTTATGAGAAGGAACTTCTTGCCCTAGTACTGGCTGTGAAGAAATGGCGTTCCTATCTATTGGGGCAAAGGTTCAAGATCCGTACCGACCAACAGGCTTTAAAATATCTGGTGGAACAACGGGTTGGTACTCCTACTCAGCAAAAGTGGATCTCCAAACCTATCGGCTTTGATTTCACTATTGAATTAAAAGTTGGCCGTGAGAATAAAGCTATCGTCGCCCTATCCAGGAGGACTAACGATACACAATCAGTACAAAGCCTTACAATAGCAACAGTGGAATCAACTTGGGTTCGGAAGTTACTCGCAGCTTACCACAGTGAACCTCAGCTCCAAGCCGTGTACCAGAAATTACTTACGGAGGGCTCCCACAACCCAAAGCTGACTCTCCATAATGGGTTGATCCTATACAAAGGTCGCCTTCACTTAGGCGGTTCACTCAACTTGCACAAACAAGCAATTCATCAAATGCATGATAGTCCCTTGGCAGGTCACTCCGGATACCACAAAACTTTGGCTCGTGTCCGTAAGAATTTTTACTGGCCTGGCTTAAAGACGACGGTACGGCTTCACATATGGGACTGTGACATTTGTCAACGACATAAAATTGAACACTGCCATCCACCAGGACTTCTTCAGCTGCTGCCAATTCCGGATTGGCCATGGTCAGATATCAGCATGGACTTCATCGAAGGCCTTCCCCAGTCACAATCCAAGAATGTTATAATGGTGGTTGTTGACCTTTTGACCAAATATGCCCATTTCATTGCTCTCAGCCACCCATACATGGCCAACACGATTGCTCAAACCCTCATTGACAATGTTTTCAAGCTCCATGACACCCCGAAAACTATTGTCAGCGATCGTGACCCCATCTTTCTATCACATTTTTGGACTGAATTTTTCAGGTTGCAACGTACACAGTTGAACCTCAGCACATCATATCATCCACAGAGCGATGGCCAAACAGAAATAGTCAATCAATGCTTGGAAGGCTATCTACGCCGCTTTGTCGGTGATAAACCACAAGATTGGAGCACCTGGTTGCCGCTTGCTGAATATTGGTATAACACTACCATCCATTCTTCCACTAAGACTTCTCCATTTGAAGCTGTGTACAGGTTCCCACCTGCAGAAATCCTCCAGTATGTGCCAAGCACAACACGGGTTCAAGCTGTTGACGGTGCTTTGAAGGATAACCTACGTGAGTCCCAGGACAAGATGAAGAAATTTGCTGATCTTTGCCGGACTGAGAGGGAGTTTGAGCCATCCGATTTGGTTTATCTACACCTCAGGCCATATCGCCAACTCTCTGCATCCCTTCGAAAGTACCAGAAGCTTGCACCACGTTTCTATGGCCCTTTCCAAGTGGAATGAAAAGTAGGGACGGTCGCCTACCAGCTTCGCTTGCCTGCTGAATCCAAGATTCATCCCATCTTCCATGTCTCCTGTCTCAAGAAATGGCTTGGCCACTCTATTGTTCCCTCATCGCACCTTCCTCCAGTCAACTTCGATGGTTCTCTTTAGCTCGAACCGGAAAAGGTCCTATCTCACCGCATGAAGCAGATCAACAATTCGGTAGCAACGGAAATTTTCAGAAGAGATTTGGGAACCTTGCGGACAAGGTCCTTGAAGATCTCAGGTGACAAACCACGTGCACCACTCCCAACCGTCAGATTCATTCGATGGTTATCTCTTTGCATTTGGCAATTGTTTTCCCATTTCTGTAGGAGTCTAGATGAGTCCGGCGTCTGGTGCTTGACTTAGTCCATTATTGTTATTATGTCGTGGGCCACTAGGCCATTAGTCAGTTATGTTGTTATTTCCGTAGTTCGTGGGTCACTAGGCCATTATCTTCTCATGGGTTGTTACAAGTAGCTACGTCCAGGGTCTATAAATTGTAATTTCGATTGATTAATGAGGATATCAGTTTTTCCCTTAAGTTCAATTACTCATGTATTGGAGTTGGCCCCTCTAAGAGCCCTATTTTATTGATGAGTACCTGACAAGGTGCTATTCACTTCGTGTTGCACGTCAGTGGAGGAGAGGAGCACAACAACTGAGTGGTGGGGAACTGCAGTCCGAATGTCGAGTTTGGCTTTCTGGCATCTTCTGTTGCCGATGAAGGTGAGTGAGGGTGGTGGACGATCGTGCGGGAAGTATCAGGGCAGAGAGCACTTTACTTGCTCTGTTTTCTTGCTTAAAAATAGAGGCTTTGCTTTAGTTGGGTCACGGTGTCGCCGTGTGGGCTGGTGGTTTAGAGGTAGTGGTGCACGACGGGGCTAGGCAAAGGCTCACAGTGTCGCAGCAGGGCTGGTGGTTTGCCGGCGTGCTTGGAGGCTTACTAGTTGATGGTAACCGTGGAAGGTGATATGTTTTGAGGTCTGGTTGTGCGTGTGTGTGCGTGATGGAGTAAAAATAGAGAGTAAGAGGAAGGCAAAACCCTTACCAGTGGTGCTCAGGCAATGGTAACCGTCGTGGCACGATTTTGAGTGGTGTGATGGGGCGGCGTGCAACACCCAAAATCCTGACTGACGCACAAAAGAGGGAGAGCAAGAGAAGAACGAGGGAGAGTCTGTTGAGAGGAAAAAGAAGAGTGTGAAACTGCAAGGATAACTGATTGAGAAGTGGGGAAGCAAAAACTAAAGGGATTCAAGGAGAGAAATCGAAGGAGAGGATCGGGGAGTGGGGAAAAACAAACTGTCAGCGATTTGAGAGAATTTAGGGAGGGAGAGAAACAACGGAAAGAAGAAAAAGAAAAACTGAATAGGGGCATTCCTGGAAAACAAACGGCGTCATTTGGGGGTGGCCCCTTGGCTGGGCTTTCATGAGCTAGGCTTAGGTCATGGTCTGGGCCAAGTTATGAGCTGGGTATTACACAAGTGACTAGCTTATCTAGTCCACCCTCCTAAGTCAATGTTTCCTTATCTAGCTACTTATTGGAAACTCTCATGTCAAGCCTCTTTTTTAGAGAGCAGGAGAAGCAATCTGCAGCAAGCGTTTTACCCCGAATTATTAAGCAAGTTAGTCCATTCCCTTTCGCTTATTAAAAACCACTTAGACAACTAGGCCATCTAATTAACCTTTCTTCTTTTCTACTTTCTTTTGTGATTTTTTTCCTCTAACATACTAAAACATTTGGCCATTTTTTTTTTCTGTTCTGCAAAGCCTAAAGAATGAAAAAAAGTAGTTTACATTGCTTAGCATCTCTACTTTTCAATATTCACTTTAATTGGGGTGGAATAGTTTTCAAATGGTTCTATTAATCTTCTGAGTGTTAAAGCTGAACTATTTGACAACTCCACGATTTGTAGAAGTATTCTAAAAAAGTTATATGGATTTTACAGTTTCAATAGTTATTACTAGATTCCTAATTAGTTGTTATTATTTTATTTTTATCAATTCAAAGTATTCTTCTGACTTCTGATCTGAGTGTGTGAGTATATATATATATATGTTTTGGTTGATCTAATTCGTCTATTAGTTCTAGATCTAGTACTATACCCCCTGATATCATTAATGAGAAGGTTTTTTCTATTTAAGAAACTGATAATGTTGATTTTAATAAATGGAGTATTCCAAAGATTGATGCTAAATTAATTTATAAAACTAGTTGGTTCAGTCTGCTTTTAAGACTGAGTTTATAAACATATATACATATATATATATTATATATTACATGGAAGATTTAAGAGCTTCGCAAATAATTGATACATAATTTAAATTATTGGCCTCACCCCATTAGCAAGAATAGATTTTTCACTCTGCTTTTACCAGAGTAAAATTCCCACTCAATTGATTGGCTTCTTTTCCACCCAATCTAGGTGCTTTTCCACTAGCAAAGGAATTAAGATCCAAGCATTAGCATATATATTGGAAGTTGGAAGATCAACCATCAATGATCAAACTTCAAACATCAAACAAAAAAAAAATGAAATACCCAAATTAAAAACATCAAACATAAAAAAATAAAAAAAATAAAAAAAAACTTTGTATAAAATATGCTCTTTTATTTTGTATGAAATATACTCTTTGCTTTAAATTATCATCTCATTTATAATTCATCCCTATAATACTTTCTTTTTCAATTTTCCAACTTTCCCCCTCAAAATTAGAATAATTATATCATAAAAGGGAATTTAGGGTATTTCGAAACCCTAAATTAATTTAGGGTTCCAATCCGAATTAATTAGCCCCATCAAAGTTACTCATCAATGATCAAAATTCACACACATTACATAATACAAACCAAAAATGGTAAAAAACACACGGACAGATTCATCAATCATACACAGTTGAAACCACATGCACAATCAAGTCTCCACAGCACACAATTCACAAAATCCCATCCTCCATCTCCGATTAAACGCCATCCTTCCTCCAATCTCCATTCCATAAAATATAAATCACAAAAAATAAAATCTTAATTTAGGATTTCTTACCTTCGGCGACAAAGGTGAAGACGGAGTCACGGAAGGCTAAGGTGATGGTGAAGGAGACAACGACGGAGATGCAGATTGCAGAGAGCGACCAGGTGCGACCAAGCGACGAACGAGACTCAGAGAGAGAGAGAGAGAGAGGTAGGGTTAGGGTACTGAGCTCGCCGGGGGGATGATCTAAACATATATGGAAACGACGCCCTTTTTCCATTGACAAAAAGTCACCATTTTTCTTTATATTTATTATACGGGGCGGGGCGGGGGTCACCCCTATCCCGCCCCCGCCGTGGGTCCCAAATGCCGGCGGGGCCACCCACCCCCCTCATCTGGAGGACGGGGTAGCCCGCCCTGCCACACTACGGCGGGGTGGAAACGGGGCGGGCCAGATGGGATGTGGCTTGCAACACAGTGCAGGACGAAGGTTCACTCATTTAGATTTGCATTGAAACTTGACTTAGAGTGATTATCTAAAAATCATCAATATTTCTTTCCAAAAAATGAAGGCCTGGCATATATAATAACACTAACAATAAAACATCCATCATAGTTTTGAGAATTCTTGAAACTAAAAACAAGGATTTGCAGCTGTGTATGGGTATTCGTTACCTTCAATACCCAACTAGATAAGTTTCAGCTTGCCCCTGGCTGAAATGGCTCACCAACAAGTCTGAGGATATGCTTAGTCAATGGCTCAAAAGCACTCGACATTCGTCCTACAATCTGCACCCAAAAATCCAAGTAATTTTCAGTTTAAACTCAATACTAGAATATAATACAAACAAAATAAAAAAAAATTAAGGGAACCATTATAGGAGTAATGGTTTTAATCACAATCTTAACTACATAAACCCACTAGGGAAAATCAACTACAAAGCACTTTCCTGACCTCCTCTTCACTTAGGGAAAATCAACTACAAAGCACAACCTCAACCCATTTTACTTTTCTCCATACTTAGCACTAAGCCAAACTTTAAAACTCCCCAGTTCAAGAATTCTAAAGGAATTCATGTATATATCCTAATAGCATGCTTGCTGTCCAATAAAGGCCATTGAGTTTTCTACTTTAAAGATATATGAAGATCGTGGGTTAAGAATGTCAAATGATAGGAATTTTGTTAGAAATGGAAGAGAACAAGGAAGTATCAAAAAATATGGAACTTTCATTTTTAAAATGGCATTTGATAGCTTTTTAGTAACTTGTTGGAACCAAATTAAATGAAGAGCTAAAGCTCACAAGATAGCTGGTTTTTGTCCCTTGTTTTCAATAGTTTTTCAACAAATCAAATAACTTTGATTGAGCAAAAGATGCAAATGAAAAATGGAGTGGTTGAAGCCCCAAAACAGAGTGCATAGCAGAACTTTCTGCACTACACTGGACAACTAGCAGCTTTAGTACATTCAATCTCTTAAACATCCCCTATTTAACCACAATCTCAACTACATAAACCAAGCATACTAGAGTTGAAGAAAACCTGAGAAGAAACATCATTTTTTTGTGAAAGCATAGCATAAATAGCAAGAGTAGCTCTCGGCAAACCAGAAAATTCTAATCCAACCTACTAGTTTGAATAAAATCCTTGGTTGCTTACTTAGGCTATTAATATTGAAGAAAAGGGGCTGATAATTTTCCTTGGTTGTTCAATACATGATCCTTGGTTCTAATTACTTAGGCTATTAATAAAATCCTTGGTTGTTTCAATACATGATGCTTTCGGCAACACATGACCAGGGGCAGATAATTTTCCTCCATTTTTTCCTTATCATTTTCCCCCCAACCAGGTAATTTTCACGGTTGTCTGTATGCATGCATGGTCCCTCCCTTAATTTCTTATAAGCCCCTACAAGATTAATTCTAGAAACCATCATTATCGATGATCTGAACCATGAATATGTGGGTAGACAAATTAACCGAGGAAACTGCATGCATCATGTATTGAAACAGAGAAGAGAAAAGCTGTAAGCAGATCTTGGCTCGGAGAGGAAGAATTCACTTTTATTCTTCATTATTCTTTTACAAGAAATTTTGTTTATATATGTAATACCCTGCTTCTTCCTTCCTTCTGACGTAAGCAATTACATCTGATGTGATAGCCCGCTCCTTCTCTCTAGTGCCTAAGAGTCCCGTTATGCGTGCCAGACCCCGATGGCGTATTTTTAAAGATACTACGTAATTTCTAAAGCTAACTTTGTATTTTAAAGTTATGTGTATTTTAAATGGGTTATTCTCATCGTTATTTAACTAAGTAATATTTTAAATAACTAAATTATAATATCTTTGAAGAGCTCCAAATATATTATAATTGTGGGAATCATTTTATATAAATGATTCCAGTTATTTAAAATATTACGTGATTTAAATAATGATGGAATCCTTAAATTAATTTAATGGTTTTACTCTCTTAAATATGTTAACTAAGAATTCATCCTTTTGTAAATGATGAAGGAATATTATTTTAAATAATATTCTATCTTAATTCCTCTAGTGCTTTTAATTAAATAAACGTTTATGCGTTTTCAAATCAGTATTAAGGGCATCGTTAGATCGTTTTAGGGATCCCAAGACGATAGGCTTTAGGATAAAACCCCAGCCCCTCTCTCTTCTCCCTCACTTTTCCCCAGCCCTCTCTCTCTCCTCCCTTTCTCCCTCTCAGCTTGCCCAGTACGCAACACCCATGGCCGAACTGCTCCAGCCCCTAGCCCGGCGCCGCCGTGCGTCGGTGAGTCTCACCTCCACCACCATCGGCCTCCTCTCCCTCCGACAAGTCTCCCTGTACCGGTCTACCTCGCCCACGCTCTCTCCTCCTCTCCCTCGGTAGTGCACAACCCGAATGGGCATGATGCTACTGCATCGCAGTGCGCCGTCCTTCGGGGCCACCACTCCCATGGTAGCCTCCTCTCCCACCGGCCATCCTCCTCCAGCGAGCTCCGCCCCCATCTCCCCGCCGGCCGCGCCCATGCATGAGCACAAGCTTACCCATGCATGGGTTCATTGTGCAGCCCCCTAGCGCCGCCGTGCACGACCACCTTGGCCATCGGACACCACCACGAGCATCCCTGAGTCTCCCCTTTCCTCCTCTCATGGGCCCATGGCCAGATGCCCCCTCCTCCACCTCCCGGTTTCCCTCTCTCTCATTCATGGGTTTTACACCCTCCACCACCGTACGCAGCCACCCACGACGTGTGACCGCTCTCTCCGACATCCTCAGGCCACCACCTAGCCATCCTGACCACCCATGGCCCCGATCTGCCACTCATGCATGCACACTCTCTCGCTCTCCCATGGCCTCTTCTCCTTCTCATGCACGACCAGCCCTCCTACCACCACCATGGACCACCGTGCCGCCACTACCGAGCCTCCACGGCTCCACCAGTAGCCTCCCTTAGTCTAGCCCAAGCCCAAACTACCACTTTATGTGGTGGTTAGCCACTGCCCTCGTGATGGATAGTCACTGCGCGTGACTAACTGCCACTGTACACAGCTAGATCCGCCGTGTTATGCCCCTTGCCACCATCACATGGCCACCTTAAGCCTTTCCAAGACCACACCTAGCTATCCAAATGCCTAAACAGCCATTGTACGCAGTGTAGCCACCTGGTACATTCCTTTCGACGTTATCGCTGTGACGGCTAGCGAGCGATGCACAGGTTATCCCGTTGATGGTATAACTCTCTATCCTTCGCTATTTATATTACATGCTAGTTGGTTGGTTAGGTTGTGGACTGTGCTGTTAGTATTATAGGGTTCACTGTGTAGTATGGTGATGTGATCGGCTGTGACGTGAAGTGTTGGGAGTAGTTGGGAAGTGTGCTGTGTAGTGTGGTGATGTGGCGTAGTGCTGTGAAGCAGAGTGTACTCCATGTGGTGGAACGATACACCATATGGCGTCTATGCCATAGTGGTGATGTGGCATAGTACTGTGAAGGGAGTATGTGGTAGAGCAATGCACCATATGGCGTGTGTGTTGTAGTGGTGATGTGGTGTAGTGCTGTGAAGAGAGTACACGTGGAGTGTACTCCATCTGGTGGAACGACACACCATATGGCATGTGTGCCATAGTGGTGATGTTGTGTAGTGCTGTGAAGGAAGTACACGTGGAATGTACTCCATTTGTTGGAACGATGCATCATATGGCGTGTGTGCCATAATGGTGATGTGGCGTAGCATGTGTGAAGGGAGTACACGTGGAGTGTACTCCATGAGGTGTAGCGATACACCGTATGGCGTGTCGCGAAGATAAGAGTGATTGCGTAGTTGATGGAAAGAGCTTGAGGTATGGTGTTGGGAATTGTGGAACAGTGTCCTAAAGTGGCTAAGATGTGGCTGTAGTCTGAGGTGACTAGTGTCACCGCGTAGTCAGCTTATAGCCTGGAGTAAATGCGAAGTGGCTAGAAAAGTATCAGAGTAGCGCAGCGGAAGCATGACTGGGCAACGTCATGGAATGACGTGGTCAATCATGGAGTTG
>QEOT01009417.1:177831-302121 GCA_003123785.1 Pterocarya stenoptera
CACGTGTTGCATTGCACACACTCAGCACATGTCGATGGGGTGCGTGACCGTGTTGTCATCATCCCGGGTGTCTCGATTTCCGTGTGTGTCCGTACATGGAAGTTGGGGGCGCCACAAATTACATCTACAAAAACGAAAAATATTATGAGATTCCATTTCAAAAAGTTTATAATATTATAAAAAAATGCATTTTCTTGCTCTAGGAGAAAATTTTGATATGTTTTGGGTAAGAGTGGAAGCATAACCCAAACAACCAAAATTCCTCATGAAGTGGTTGTATGATGGAATTGAGTTGTAAAGGATCTCATGTGGAGATTTATCGTTTTGGATTGAGTATGGAATATGATTTATAAGATAAGTGACAGTAAGGATACATTCTCCCAAAAAAAGTTAAGGGTACATTTGACTGAATTTTTAATGCTCTTGCTACATTTAGTAAGTGCTGATGTTTTCTTTCAACTATAGGATTTTGTTGAGGTGTCTCTACACATGAGACTTGATAAATAATTCCTCTTGAGGAGAAAAAATCTGTCATTTTAAATTCTAAGCCATTATCTCTTCTTACATATTTTACTTTTGTTCCAAATTGTGTGTCAATGATTGTAGAAGGAAATGAATAGTCCTTACTTCAGATTTTGATTTCATCAAATAAGCCCAAGTAGACCTAGAATGGTCATCAAACAATAGTATGACCTTGTGTTAAAATATTTTAACAAAGATTTTTAGCCAAATATCACCGCTCCTACCAAGATTGGTGTCTTTGGAATAAGGGGCTTTTATTCCAGGTAGTAGTATTTTTGATAATATAAGTTTAACTCAGGAGCTAGTTCATAGTCTTCATAAACCATGCCGGGGAGGAAATATTATCCTGAAGATTGATATGGAAAAAGCTTATGATAGTGTTGCATGGAATTTTTTGCTGCATGTGCTTAATTGTTTTGGGTTTTCTCTGAGTTTTTGTGGTTTGATTAAGAGGTGTATTTCTCAGAATTGGTTTTCAGTGGTGATAAATGGGGTTCCAAAGGGTTATTTTTATGGTGGGAGGGGTCTACGTCAGGGTGATCCGTTGCCACCATATTTGTTCATTATTATTGAAGAAGTTCTTTCACGACTACTCAAACAAAAATACCTACTTAAGAAGATTGGTGCTTTTTCTCTTCCTCGGCAGGCTCCAGTAATTTCTCATCTGTCATATGCTGACGATGTGGTGATATTTGCAAATGGGAGTTCTTCCTCGATGAGGGAAATTGCAAAGATTCTGAAAACATATGAACGATGGTCTGGGCAAAAGGTTAGTTCTTCTAAATCTTCCATTATCTTTTCTAAACACATTGTGATTAATAGAAGGAGGAGATTATTGAGATTGTTGGGTTTTGTCGAAGGAAAACTGCCGTTCAAATATTTAGGTGTGCCCATTTTAGATGGTCGTTTAAAAGCAATGCATCTTGAGGAAATAGTCGGTAGAATAAAAGATAGAATGGAGGGGTGGAAAAATAGAATTTTGTCATATGGATCGAGGGTATTGCTATTGCGTCAAGTTCTTATGAGTTTGCCTATCCATTTACTTTCTACGGTTCATGCTCCTATATGTGTACTGGAGAGACTTAATAGAAGCTTCAGCAATTTCTTTTGGGGTGTGAAGGATGGGAAGCCAAAAAAACACTGGAAGTCTTGGGATCAATTGTGTCTTCCAACATCTGAAGGGGGTATGGGTTTTCGGAATCTGAAAGATGTTCAAAAATCATTATTTGTGAAGTTTGCATGGAAGTTGTTAACGGAGGATTCGCTTTGGTCTCAGTTTTTCAAAGCAAAGTATATAAGGGATAGGCATATTTCGTTGCTGCCACAGGGAAGAGGAACAAGATTTTGGAAGAAGGTACATTCTTGTTTACCGGAGGTTCTCAGCAGGTCCAAGTGAAAGTTACAGCAAGGGAATGTATCATTTTGGTGGGATAAGTGGATGGATGATGGTCCAATTGGGGCAGTGTACAAGAATGTGGAGAATCCGTTGATGAAAGTGAATGAATGCTGGGTAAATAATGCCTGGGATGTGGATAGATTGATCCAACTAATCGGGGAGGACAAAACTAATGAGGTGTTAAGTGTGGCACGTAACCGTATGGATGGGGAGGATGTGTTAGTTTGGGTGGGTAATAAATCTGGGCAATTCACTTCTCAAAGTGGGTGGAATTGCATTCGGGTGAGGGCTCCAGAAGTGAGGTGGGCAGAGTGGATGTGGCATGAATGCTTGCCAAAAAATATGTCTGTAACTATGTGGAAGGCCTTTAATAATTCTCTCAGTGTAGATGCGAAGCTGAGATCAGTGGGTATTCCAATTGTATTGAAATGTAACTGTTGTTCGATGGGAGGTTATGAGGACTTGAATCATGTTCTGGCAACTGGGAAGTTTGCAAGGGAATTATGGTCTAAAGTAGCGGGACAGTTGGGTCTGGGTTGTTTAAACTATTCATCTTGGAGGAGTTTAATTGAGATATGGTTTCAGAAAGCAAAGAAAAGTACTCAGATGGGACAGTTACTGGGGTTAATACCTGTTGTTATTACGTGGGTGCTGTGGGTGAGACGTTGCAGTGCACGAGTAGAAGGGAAGATGGAGTCGATTAAGCAGGTATGGTTGAAAATTAAATACTGGGTTGTGAAAATTGGTGAGAAGTTAAAAATATCTAAATTACATTCGGCGAGGGATGAACAAATTCTATACGAGCTTCAAGTGCCATTACATGTTCCAAAGGTGAGAAGGCCGTGTATCGTTCGTTGGGTTCTCCTAGATGCAGGAAGATTAAAACTTAATGTTGACGGTGCCTCACGTGGAAACCCAGGATTAGTGGGAGCAAGGGGTATTTTGAGAGATGCGGAAGGAAATATGAAGTTGGCATTTTCTGTGAATCTGGGGCATGTTTCCAATAATGTTGCAGAACTTTTGGGGCTGTTACATGGTATGCGGATAGTGAAGGAGCAGGGTGTTGTAGATTTGGATGTGGAACTGAATTCTTGGTTGGTGGTCCATTGGATCAAAGAAAAAGATGCAATACTTGGTATCTTGAGGACTATTGGGAGGAGGTAATGGAGATCATGTAGGGCATGAATGTTCACATATATCATATTTACCGAGAAGGGAACAAAGCGGCTGATTTTCTAGCGAGTATGGGAGTGGAAGGAAGAAATGAGAGGTGGTTGTCAGTGCAGGATCTTCCTATGGTGCTTAGAGGTATTTTTCGTTTGGATAAAAGTAGATGTCCTTCTATTCGGCTGGTATAGTCAGGAAGGATGAGCAGTGGCATGTTTGTGTTTCATTGTGTTTTTTTTGTTGATTCTATGTTTGAGTGGATGATTGTAGTTTTGTTTATCAAATTTTTTTTTGATTTTCCTCCTCCAAAAGTGAGGGTTAATAAAAGTGCGAGGGTGTCACTCATGGACATGTGATGCCTTCTCTTTGAGAAAAAAAAAAAAAAAAAGAGGAGGGAGTCCATGCCTTGAATTGACTAATACTAGTTGAACCTAGTACAATAATAAAGAGTTCTTCCCTTGCTAAACACAAATAGTTGATCCATATAGAAAAAGTCAGTGTTATATCATTGCGGAAAAAGATAAAACACCATACACGGATCTATCCCTTAAGTCCTTATAGAAAGAATCGTGGCTCAAATCATTGTGAAAAAAGATGAGCAACAAAAATGGACATGAAAGGGGTTGTGCAAACTAGTGTTTGGAGGAAATACTTATGTATTTAGGCCCTAGCATAAAGTTTGACTTTTGAAGTTAGTAACAAACTCTTGTGAGCATCTATGAAAAAAAAAATATTGCATCTATGAGAAGAAAATACTCATAAAAAATAAAAAATATCTAAGAAAAAAAAAGAGATAAAAGTTACTATTTTAAATAAGTTCGCTCACTCACACACTCACATGAATTTTGACATTGATGATCTTATGAGGAGTGAACTTCCATAGTAATTGTTGCAAATAAGAGGGTGTACTCTGTTGAATTTGTTTTGTGAGTAACATTATGCTTAAACTGAGATGCATCTAGGCATGTTACTTGCCTCACTGTTTATATATAAAAGAAAAAGATTATTTTTTTCTATTTTTTATTTTTTTTTGTTACTTATCATTTTTATATAAAATAAACAAAAAGATAAAAATATAAAATATATTATTTTTATGGTTGTTTGGTATGTTTTATTTTTTTGTATTTTTGCATTTTGGTGCACAAGTCTGGAAGGTGTGTTTCTGTTGGTCTGAGAGTTTAAGTCCCAGTAAGGCATTCAACTGTGATGGCTTAGCCATGTGCTTGCCACGTGAGTTAACTTAGTCTCAGACTTAGTTTCCGCTGCATTATCCCCGATATTATTTCCTTTCACTTGTGGGTACTCACCCAGGCACACAGCATTCTCCATTCTCAAGGCCTAGCCATATCCCACTTCACACTTATCGATTTCGTGCTTCTCCTGATTAAGAAACAGAACAAATATTTATAATCTACGTTTCTCCATCACGGTAAGGCTCTTATATTATTCAAATCCTTCTCACTCTCTAGTTCTAGGGTTCGGCGCATATATATATTTATATATATATATGGAGATTGGGATTTTGGTTGTTGCTTTGTGATGTTGGGGCTAGAATACTCGAATACTTGAAATATTTGTTCATATGTGCCTATATTATGCATGTATTGAGGACGATTTTTGGTGGGTTATGTGATTATATATTTCGGTTTTAAACTAGTGCCCACCAAGTGTTTGATTTTTTGTCTCAATCATTTGCTCATTGTTTGACATACATTCATGCTCATACATCAGGTGCATTTTATCCAAGAGAAATTGAGACACATGGGAGTTTTTCATCATGTCCTTCTTAGCATTTTCATCCCGGCACTCTTAAGTGGTATTAATTCTCTTATGGGTATTTTCAGATTAGTGACAAAAAGGGGGAGTATTAAGAGCAAATTAAAATATTTTGGTATTGTGAATTTTAGGGGGAGTTTGAGCAATGTGTTGTTGTGGGGGAGTTGAAAAATTTGTTGCTGAAATGAATTTATTGAGGGGGAGTCGAATGATGTTAAAGGGGAGAAAGTTTATTTTTACTGGACATAATTTGATGTTGAACTAGAACATGATTAGACTTTAAATTAAATTTTAAATCTTGTGAAATATGGTTTAATTCAGTTCCAAGTCTAATCTCATTGTTTCAAGCAAATGGTTTGAACTAACCTTCTAATATTAGTTAATTATGCTTCACGAGATTTTGGTCTACTGGTTGTTTTTGTCTCAGATATACACTACATTCATCAAGTTGGTTTTGTCATCAATCTACCAAAAGGGGAGATTGAATATGCAAGACATTCCTCAAGTTAACTTTGTCACCAATCCGCCAAAGGGGGAGATTGTAAATGTAAAAGTTTGGCTAGGACTATGTTGATAAGTTTGTATTGGATTAGGTGACTAAAATGATAGAGTTTATCCTATCATTAAGTTGGTAATTATGGATGAATGTAAAATAATTATTGACTTTATCTATAACAACATTAAGTCTATCTAGAAGTCTTAGAGGTTGTGTGACGCCCCAAAATTCCGCTTGGGATCGAACGAACATTTGAAGCGTCGAGACATGCAACACAAGGTTACATGCCCCCGTTCATGACATATAAGATGCAATGTTCCTAACATGAATCTAGTATTATGCAATATTCGCAGCGGATAATTTTTTTTTTAGCAATACTATGCACCAAACTGAAATATCCCAAATACTTAAAACGTACTTCATACATAATGACATACTAAACAACTGAGATCACAACACTAGTCCAAAATAGTTGCGATCAAAAGAGTGCTGGAAATTGAACTTCACAATACAAGTGGTAATCTGAGGTAACTACTGTACTATCATCTACGTCGCACTGTCACTTAGTCGACCATTTCCAGTTGGTCGATTCTCGGTTCTCCTTCAGATCCTGTAAGAAGATCTACCATTCGGGGGGAATGGTAGTTGGGACTACCACAGTGAGATTTGATTACAAATCTCAGTAAGTTAACAGAAAACCTTCACACAGGTTAATGATGCATGCATGGCAGTAAAAGCATGAATGCATAATCAAAATCATAAATAATCATACCATAACTTGACATACAGATAACATAAACTAAAGCATGAACTGAACTTAACTTGCTTAAACTAAACTGGACTTAAACTGATACTTGACTTAACAAGAACTTGATCTGAAACTTGACTTAACATGAATTTAAACTGACTTCTTTATTTAATATGAACTTGGACTTGAATTCTGAAACTTAACTTGACATGAACTTGAACTTGAACTAAAACTTAACTTTGCATGAACTTGAACTGACTTCTTTGCTTAACATGAACTTGAACTTGAACTTAAACTTAACTTTTCATGAGCTTGAACTGACTTCTTTACTTATCATGAACATGATCTGAGACTTAACATAAACTTGAAATATATTCTTATCTCATGGAATTACCACGATAGCGTAGTCTTATCTCATGGAATTACCATGATGCTATTGTCTCGTGGGGTTACCACGATAGCGTAGTCTTATCTCATGGAATTACCATGATGCTCTTGTCTCGTGGGGTTACCACGATAGCGTAGTCTTATCTCATGGGATTACCATGATATCGTATTCTTATCTCATGGGGTTACCATGATTGAGTATTCTTATTTCATGGGTTTACCATGATTGCGTATACTTATCTCATGGGGTTACCATGATTTAACAACAACCATGAACTGAACAATAACTTAACTGTACGAAGACGTACATGAACGTAAGTAGAAAGATATGACGTACTTGACAGAAAATATTTTGTAGCATGACATAACATGTGACAGACAACATTTTTAACATGGCATAACGTGTAACAGTCAACATACTTAACATGACATGCTTGAAACAATGAATATTACATGACATGAAATACATGTAACAGATGGCATACTTAACTTAACATGACATACTTGCAATGTATAGCAATACGTGACAGAATATCTTGTGTAATAAATTACTAACTCATGACAGAATAAATTCTGTGTAACAGATAAATATGTAATGACTTAGCATGACACATGTTATAACATACATACATACATTGTAGTTCCTTTACTTATTACTCATACACATTAAACTGATAGTAAGTTAAAAGCTAACTTACCTCGGTCTTCGCGTTTTCTAGGCAAAAACTCAAGCACGATCGGTAGGAACTGAAAGTAATGATTTCTAAAAGTTAGGACTTAATCACTAACAATTAGAAATATGAAAAATGTCAAATTAGAGTAAAATTACCATTTCACCCTCTACATGTAGAAAAATGTCCATTTTACCCCTAACTTAAGGATTTTGCATCATAACTCCAAAAATCACCAAAATTTACATACCTCATGTAAATTTTGTCCTAAACTTAAATATCCATTCAGAAAAATTTAAAAATAAACACAACCATTAAAATTCTATAAGGCCGAAATTGTGACTAAGTTCAAAACAGATTTTTTTTTTGTTTCTAACTTGCTTTGATCAACCTCTTAATCCATGACTTATAAAGATGTGATCTTCAAATAAAAACATCACGTGGTTTATAAAGGTGTCCTAAAACCGATTCAAGCTTCAAACTCAGGATCACCTGGTTAAAAATCAACCAAAACATCATCACTTTAGCCTAACCGAATATCTCCTTGCATAAAATTTCATATCTTCGAAAATAACATCAAATATATTCAAAACAACATTGTAACATGTATATAAGAGGCCTAGGATCCTCAAATAAAAATATCAAAGCCATTGGATTAGGATTAAACCACAAAAGATTTAAACTTTCTCAAAACAGAAACTGTTTTTCCTCTTCCAGTTTCTAGGTTTCTAGATCTAAGAAAATCTTTCACTAAAACCTTTAATCATGCAACCAATCCTCAACAAATAATTATATACACATATTAGCAGTACTCCATAAAACTTTCGGACCAAGATCTATCCGTTAGCTTGGTCAAAAACTCCAAACTACAACACACTCTCCAGTTTATTGCCCAGATTAACTTTTCTGGGGTTTGAATAACTTTTGATCAATCAAATGATCTCCAAATGGAACCAATAAGATATCAACGTGAACTAGACTCGAAAAGGAACAACTTTAATGAAGTAAACTTTGTGAAAAAATACTTACAAAAGTTTCGAATAAGACGTTCAACAGAGACCAGAAAAACTGTCCGAGAGAGTCTTTTGTGTTTTGTCAAAGAAAAGTGTAAAGGAGAGTTGATTTTCGTGGGAAGTGGACTGGAGAGACTCTTACACAGGTTATGGAAAGTGATAGGACTGAAAGAGAGCTTGAGTGTTGGCCTTTTCTTCCCCAAAAAAATCAGCCCAAGATCTTTTCTCAAGATGGAGTGTGAGAGTGAAAAAGTGAGGTGGCCCTTTAGATATTTTTCTTCAAAACCTTCTAGAATCTCTTTTGGAAGATCTATTAAGGCAAGTGGGGGTGCAAATTTAGCCAAGAATCAATGCTAATGAGATTAAATTCGTAGGCCTTAATGGGCCTAAACTGAATGGGCCTCAATTTTGGGGTTTAAAGAGGGTTTGGGTTGCTATCAAGCCCAAATCCAATATCACTTGGCCCGATCAATTTTCCAAGGTTAACAAGGTTGGATTCCAACCATATAGGATTTCACTAGGGTGGAAATCCTCTTTGGTTTGGCACAATTTGATTGGTCTGATGTAAAAGGATTTTTGCTTAGGTGGTATAATCTCATACCTTGATTCCTTCAAATCCATCAAACGTTCCTCATGGTGCCAAGTGTCTAATACTATTCACTATGTGTGGCTAAGATCTTTCCAAGTGTCCAAATAAAACTTCTCTAATCTAATTTGGACATTCCACACAGTGATTTTGAAATACTGCAATTGGTGCGCCTACCGAGTTACTATTCACTCCAGAAAAGTGAATCATAAACTTAACACTAAAAATTCTTAAATATTCATATTAACATATAGTGAAAATCGTTTACCGAAATTCAACCTTGAAGTGCCCCTAAAAATAATTTCATAGTTTCAAACAGACGTTTCGTCCGAAAATATGAAAATAGACTTATTGTGCCATAAAATCCAAAATAATCAACTGAGTCTAATGGCATAGACCATAATGCGTTTTGACACTTATAACTACCTCAAATAATTAGAATTGCACTTCTGACACCATAGTGAGTGATAACACAGACTATGTTGACAGACTAAAATCCACGCGATTGGTCGATTCATGAAAACTTATGGAGTTTTCACGAGGTTCCTAAAGCCAATAGAAATTCTACCGTTGAATTTCTAGCAGGCTGTTACAGGTTGGTTAGATAAGTCATCTATGTGAAATTCGAGTCCATAAGGATCTGCACTTATCCAAAACAGAAGCTAAACAGAAATCAGTTACTGTAGAGAAGAGTTATCATGACATGTCAGCAATCCATCAGGAAACGTTCTCACGACTGCCTCTACCTGTCAGCAGAATCCTACTTCAGTTGGGACTCTTTTCAAATTGTTTATTTAAAGGATCCTACTGCTTAGGATCCATAGTGATTCAGATCTACATATTTCCTAGAGCACTTTCTAGTGCATACTTTGGTGAGAAAATTCCTTAGTGAATTTTCATATTTGTGATCTCTCTTTAAGTGTGATCGTGCTTCAAGTGTGGAGGATCGTTGATTGGATTTCAGCCCCTAGAGTTCTAGGAGGAAAGGCAATATTTGAAGATCGCCAGAGGTTCTGGCTGCTACCTTGGTAGAAGACAAACAGGTTGTTTGTCTGGGCAAGTAAGAGAGTCAAGTTGCAAAGGTTTTGTAATTGACGAGTACTTGTAATTGATTTTCAAATAATAAAATTGTCTTTCTTGGGTTTGGCTATCTCATAGGGTTTTACCTTTAAAGAGTTCTTTAAAGGGTTTACTTTCGTAACCAATCATTGTATTAACCAAAGTGATTAATTTATTTCAAGTATTTGATTTATTTGTTAATCATAATATTGAGACCTAACCAATGGAAGATGGTAGAGAATTTTAAAGATAAATATATATAGAGTATACTTTGGAAGATTATACCTGATGGCGTGGCATTTCACGAGGCCGGAGTTTAAATTTGAGAAGGCAAAGAAAGTTTTGGGTGTACTTGGTCCGAATAGGAATGAATATGGCAAATCAAAACTTTATGGAGCCTTATTAATCAAGATGGTAGAGAAATGTATGCGCCTACTTTTTCTGAATAAGATAGAAAACTGGAACTCAATTCCTGACGGCAGAGAGTTTAAAGATGCTGGACTCAAATTCAAGAAGGCAAAGAAATTTTGGGATATAAAAAATATGGTATACTCGCCAAAACCTAATGCGGCAGAGCTTAAAGAGGGTGGAGTCAAACTCAAGAAGGGAAAGAAACATAACACGTTTGCCATAAAGTTTAGCAATGGGGTACTAGAAATTTTGCCTTCGATAATAGAAGTTGAAACCGAGACTTTCATGCGAAATCTAATTGCATATGAGCAATATAGTCCATACAGTGATTCGAAGTACGTCACCGACTATATGCTCATGTTGGATGATCTCATTGACTCTCCGAAGGATGTTGAATTACTCCGTTGGAAAGGAATTATTGAAAATTTTTTGGGTAATGATGAATATGCTTCCAACATGGTTAACAAGCTTGGTCACCATGTCATGGCCTTTTCATCCAGCAACTCCATTTATGATCGAACTTCCATTGAAATGAACAAGCACTGCGAGTTTGTCTGGAATGAATGGAAGGCAAAATTAAGGCACAATTATTTCAATAGTCCTTGGGCTTTGCTTTCAGTTTTGGCAACTATCATATTGCTTGGACTTGCAATTATACAGACTGTATTTTCCATTATTCATTAGGTTTTCATGCTTGTAGTGTCTTAATGTTATTGTTCTCATAGGTAATGTATTATAGTGTAGAATTTAGGAATTAAATGAGTCATGTGGGTTCTTTTACCTTTCTTCTCATGTTTTGCTTTGGATCTTTTGTGAATTTTCAAATGGTTCAGTACACATTCATCTTTTTTCAGGTGCTAAAGCTGAACATTTGAGAACTCAAGAGTGATACAAGTATTTTGAAAAGTTCTAAAATCAAATGAAATATGGATATAATTTCAATAATTATCTTTGGCATTACTCATTCAATAGTACTTATAATTAGGTCCTTAATTTTTTTTTAGTTCATTGTATTCTTCTAATTGAGTTATTGGATTGAAATCATTTATTTAAAAATAGCAACCACAAGGAATTAATACAAAATCTAATAACACCGATCCCAACACATAGCAAGATTACAAGAGTAGGTATAATTTTCACTATTTGTTTAGCAGAGTAAAAGTCCGAAGTTCTCATGTTGCCGTAGAGAGATAAAAAATCATTCTCACTCTGGAAAATGGAAACTAATTAGCCACATTAAAATACCACATTAAAAAATCATGTAGCAAGCCACTCAGGTAACTTGGAAGCTTGTTTGAAGGTTTTGGGTTGCAAAGGCAACAATAGATGGAGCATGGAGTGCCATGATTGGATGCTTGCTAGAATAATACAAAAGATATCCAAGAAATGATTTTGGCCTAGAGGTTCCATCTTGTGCTTGGGTAACCATTGGATGAGAAGGTTAAGGACATGGTGCAGGAGGTAGTGGAGATGGAGAATGAGGATTACATTAAGAGGATAATGTAGGGTAGGAGAAATATCTGAGATAGTAGATGGTGTGGAAGAAGGAAAAGACAATGAAGGAGGGGAAATGAGAAGAGCATTACCCGAAAATCCTTTTCTGTTTTGGAGGAGAGAATGGCTGAATCTCGAGCTAGGAAAGAATCTTCATCAAAATCCCATACCTGTAAATAAAGACTCGATTGGTTGATATCTCAAGACACCTACAGCCTTTTTGATTTGGACTGTAACCAATGAAAATGCATCTTTTTGTTCTAAAATCTAACTTATGCTTGTTGTAAGGTCTGAGCAAAGGGATACAAGCACATCCAAAGACTCAAAGAGAGGCATAATTAGGATCATTGTTAAGCAATTTGGTGTATGGAGAAGTGAAGTTCAGGAAAGGAGTAGGAAGCCTATTGATCAAACAAACTGATGTGAGAAAGGAATCAACCTAGTAAGACTTTGGAAGAGTAGAAGTGGCTAAAAATGCTAAGCATGTCTCCACAATATATCTATGATTGTGCTCTACCACACCATTTTGTTGTGCAGTGCACGGACAAGAGAGTTTATGTAGAATCCCATTAGTTTCAAGGAAAACTGTAAGCCGAGTAGAGGTCTATTCTCCACCCCCATCTATTTGTAAGGCTCTAATTTTCTATGATAGGAGATTTTCCACTAAGCACTTGAATTTGACAAAACAGATAAAGACATCAGATTTTTGTTGAATGGGAAGCAAACATGTGAACTGAGACTAGTCATCTACAAAGATGACATAGTACTTGCAGCCAATATGTGATGGAATGGGAGATGTCCAAACAACAGAATTTATTAAATCAAGTGGTGCAGAGCTTTGTTGAGTAGAATTATGAAATGATAACTGTTTGTGCTTTGCAAGTTGACAAAAATAACAAAATGAGATTTTATTAATGGAGTCTGTGACTGGAAGATTGAAACATTTCAATACTTTTTGAGTTACAGAAAGATGAGGATGACCTAATCTAAGGTGTCAAACTGAAGTATAGGTATTGATGCCAAGTAGAGCAGTGATTTGGATTGTCTTATTTTGTGGATAGTCTTCCTAGGTGGATCAGATAGATTCCATTCTCACTCCTTCCTTGTAGTAGGATCTTCCTTGTTGCAATGTCCTTAACAAAAGAATGATCAGATGTGAGCAAAAAATAGCAATAATTATCTGTGCAAAACTGTTGTATGGAAAGTAGATTTGCACATGCTTTTGGACAATGTAGTATGTGTTGTAAGTTAAAGGATGAACCATTGGCATGAAGAGTAGTAGAACCAGTATGTGCAATGTTGAGATTAGAAACATTGCCCACAACTATAGAGTCATTGCCTTGAAAAGGATGATGTAAGGTCATATTTTCAAGTGAAGCAGTGATATGCTGGTTTGCTCCACTATCTGCAAACCAAGAATTAGTTTCTTCAAATTGAGAATTTGTTTGGGCAACTATGGAAGCTAGCAGGTGAGGAGGGTGTCTTCATTCAAAAGAGTAATCAATTCTGTGAAAACAATCAAGAGCTTGATTATTAGTTTTGACACAGATCTGACAAGAGGTACGATTATTGTTTTGATATATGGAGCTAGATTTGGCTATAGAAGCTTGACTGTGGGTATTGTGAGAAAGTTACTGGGTCGATTGCTTTTGAGGGAAAGATTTTGAATTGGTATTCTGTCTAAATTTGTGAGGATTGAAGTTTTTGTTGCCTTTGTTGCTAAAGAGAGCAAATGTACCAGTTTCGAGTGGTATACTTTTTTGTTCAGATTCAAGCAGAATCTCATGGTGAAGATGAGGATGACCTAATGTAAGGTGCCAAACCGAAGAAGAGGTCTTGATGCCAAGTAGAGCAGTGATTTGGCTTGTCCTATTTTTTGGAGATTCTTCCCAGGTGGGTCAGATAGAGTCCATTCTCACTCCTTCCTTGTAGTAGGATCTTCCCTATTGCAATGTCCTTAACAAAAGAATGATGAGATGTGAGCAAAAAATAGCAAGAAATATATGTGCTAAACTGTTGTGTGGAAAGTAGATTTGCATATGCTTTTGGACAATTTAGTATGTGTTCTAAGTAAAGGATGAACCATTGGCTTGAAGAGTAGCAGAACCAAATGTGAAATGTGGAGATTAGAACCATTGCCCATAGCTATCGAGTCATTGCCTTAGAAAGGATGTTGTAAGGTCAGATTTTCAAGTGAAGTAGTGATATGCTGGTTTGCTACACTTTTGCAAAGCAAGAATCAATTTCTTCAAACTGAGCATTTGTTTGGGCAACCATGGCAGCTAGCTGGTGAGGAGGATGTCTTTCTTGAAAAGAGTAATCAATTATGTGAAATAGTCAAGAGCTTGATGGTTAGTTTTGCCATAGATCTGACAAGGGGTACAATTATTGTTTTGAAATATAGAGATAGATTTGACTCTAGAGTCTTGACTATGAGTGTTGTGAGAAAGCTTCTGGGTTGATTGCTTTTAAGGGAAATATTTTGAACTAGTATTCTATCTAAATTTGTGAGGATTGAAGTTCTTGTTGCCTTTGTTGCTAAAGAGAGAAAATGTACCAGCTTCGGGTGGTATAAAGAACTTTGAGATTCAAGCAAAATTTTATGGTTAAGTAATTCAGCTTGAAAGTTATCAAAAGTCATTGGATTGGTACGAGTGGTAAAAGAAAAAGAAGTAACAAAAGGGGTATGATGGATGTAGACCACTAATAATGAAGGAAATCAAATCTTCATCATCCACATATTTGCCAACAGCTGCAAGTTGATCTGTCCAAGATTTGGCTAATTGAAGATATTGACTGCATGACTTAGAATCCTATTTGAGTGTCTAGAGTTGTCTCTTTAGATGAGTAACTTGAGATCTAGAGTGAGAGGCAAACAGAGAGGCCAAGGAAAGCCATACTTGGCGTGAGGTGTTGAGTCCAAACATAGTGGAAAGAACCCTCTCAGCTAGAGTTGCATTAATCCAAGTCAGAAGGTAGTGATCCTTCTTATTCAAGAGAACACAGGCTGGATTCAAAGTGGGTGTAGACCCTTCTTGGGTAGGAAGAAATTGTGTAGGACATGTCTCAGATCTATCTATGATTCCTAGAAGATCATGGGTTCTTAACACTGGTAGGAATTGTGAAACCCATAATAGGTAGTTGTTCTTGTCTAGTTTAATGGAAATGAGTTGAGTGAGATTAGGAATGAGAAAGAAAGCAACAAAGGATGTATCTTACATGATGGATAGCAGTGTTAGCCTTTGTGGCTCTAGATACCATGTAAAACAATAACAATATGGAGAAGAATTTGGAAGAAATAGGCAGTATATCATTTCATATTTACATATCCTCGTATATACATCTTTGTAATATAACGGCTAAATAAATGCAAGATTCTACCATCAAGCCAATAAATGAAAATTGCACAATCTTCTCCCTTAAATCTTGACTATGTCATAATTAGTACATCCGGTTATTACAGCAGTGCCGGCTTGGTCTTGAGTGGCAGATTTCTTCTTCTTGTCTAGTGTAATTGCAACATAGTGGTTTACATTACAACATTCATGACAATCCCACCCTCACTAATTTCTCTGACAATCAAACCGCAACACAGGACTTATTTCCATAATTGAACTTGAAAGATCAAATGTGAAAGAATATCCATAACACTAATGATCAAAGCATAGAAAATGGAATAACAAGAGAAGCCAATCATGCAATATCATAAATTAAGCAATGACAAAAGAAAAATTCACCAAGAAGGTACTGAAAAAAATACAAAAAGGAAAATGAAGAAGGAAAAGGGGGTAAACATCTTGTGTTGGTATAAATAAAACGAATCAAGGTGGATAAAACTGGACTACTCGTTAAAGAAAGAGAACAGTGAGAAAGGTACGTACCTGCTTATTTGCCAAAATCTTTACCACGTGCATGGAATTAAGCTCCAAAGTTATTGCTGGAATTGGACATGATGAATTCAAACTTTTGGAATCAAAAGAGGAAAATGGAGTTTGGATTTTGGGTTTTCGTTGCATACGGGTCGGAGTTCAAAGCGGGGGGTAACAACGATATTTTGCTTAAAATAGAGCGCCATGAATTCAAAGGTAAGAGAATTCAAAGGTAAGAATGTGGTGTATTAACTCTTAACTAAGTTATTAAGCTCGTTTGGATGTTAAACTCATTTGAGATGAGTTCATCTTTTAACTGCCCTCAACATCGGTTTATATAGTTGGAGTCTAATTCAAAATTGAATTCATCGTGGGGCCCATAACTAACAAACATTAATTGCCAAACACACGGTTTTCCATCTTTCTCGTGGGGCCCTCATATTGTTTATTAATTTTGCATACTTGGCGCTATGGCTACAAGTGCAGTTTGTTAAAAAAATTCTTGTCTTTTACGCTGGCAATGAGAATAAATGTCAGATGAACAGTGTTTTTCACAAAATTCATCTTAACGTCCAAACACATCATCTTAAGTGGAGCCTATAAAATTCATTCAACCATCTCAACTCAATACTATTCACAAAAAACTTAACTCAACTAAAGTGAGATTAAGATCCAAATGCAAACTCTTTTGCTTAAAATAGCGATATTTTGCTTAAAATAGCGCGCCATGAATTCAAAGGTAAGAATGTGGTGTCTTAACTCTTAACTAAGTTATTAAAAGAAAACTCTTTCTTTTTCTCTCTCCAATACCGCATTTTGCCCTCCATATGTGTCATACAATTTGGGGCTTCTTGAATTTGAAGAATGAAATGAAGAATCAAGGAGTATTTTTTATTGTGTCAATTTTAGTTGTGCAAATTATGCTCAAAGAAACTACTCTTTAACGAAGATAGTGACATGCAAAGTTAATTATTTTTTTAGAAATAATATTTTCAGTCTTAGAATGTATAAGCATCGTGTATTCTTTTTTATAAAAATTGATTAAATCTAGGATCTAAATAAAATAAAAAAATTATTTTTTTAATAATAAATCTCAATTTTTTCAAAGGCCTGTCAAACAATTACATATGATGATTTAGCTAGGCCTGTCAAACTTGCTTGGGTCATGGGAGCGGCCTTTGACCCATATGTCTATATCTCAATTCACTTGTCATATCCTTTAGCAACAAGCCTAGCCTTGTATCTATCTAGGGAACCATCTGACTTTTGCTTGACTTTAAACAACCATTTGCAGCTTATGACATGTTGCTTTGAGGGTCTTGGACATAGGGTCCATGTGTTATTTACCTGTAATGCAATGAACTCAAATCTCATGGCAGTAAGCCACTTAGGTAACTTGGAAGCTTGTTTGAAGGTTTTGGGTTGAGAAGGCAACAATGGAGAATGGAGTGCCATGATTGGATGCTTGCTAGAATAATATGAAATGGAATAACCAGAGAACCCAATCATGCAATATCATAAATTAAGCAATGACAAAAGAAAATTTCACCAAGAAGGTACTGAAAAAAATACAAAAAACGAAAATGAAGAAGGAAAAGAGGTTAAACATCTTGTGTTGGTATAAATAAAAGGAAAAATATTGATAGAAGCCACTGTTTGCAGCATCCATTTTGCACACACCATGTGGCTTCATCCAGACCGTCCATTTTTTAAAGTGAGAAAAAAATGAGAGGAGCAGAAGAAGCTACATAGTGAGTGCAAAGTGTGCACTCACAATAGTGGCTTCTCTCTAATATTGCTCTAAATAAAATGTACCCAGGTGGATAAAACTAGACTTCTCGTTAAAGAAAGAGAACAGTGAGAAAGGTACGTACCTGCTTGTTTGCCAAAATCTTTACTACCTACATGGAATTAAGCTCCAAAGTTATTGCTGGAATTGGACATGATGAATTCAAACTTTTGGAATCAAAAGAGGAAAATGGAGTTTGGATTTTGGGTTTTGTTTGTGTGGTGTGGCTTGAGATTGAGAGAGAGGGAGAGGATGCCGTTGCATAAGGGTCGGAGTTCAAAGCGAGCGGTAACAGCGATATTTTGCTTAAAATAGCGCGCCATGAAATCAAAGGTAAGAATGTGGTGTCTTAACTCTTAACTAAGTTACTAAAAGAAAACTCTTTCTTTTTTCTCTCTCCAATACAGCATTTTGCCCTCCATGTGTTATACAATTTGGGGCTTCTTGAATTTGAAGAATGAAATGAAGAATCAAGGAGTACCTTTTATTGTGTCAATTTTAGTTGTGCAAATTATGCTCAAAGAAACTACTCTTTAATGAAGGCAGCGACATGCAAAGTTAATTATTTTTTTAGAAACAATATTTTCAGCCTTAGAATGTATAAACACCGCGTATTTTTTTCTTATATAAAAATTGATTAAATATAGGATCTAAATAAAAAAATATATATTTATTTAATAATAAATCTCAATTTTTTCAAAGGCCTGTCAAACAATTACATATGATGATTTAGCTAGGCCTGTCAAACTTACTTGGGTAATGGGAGCGGCCTTTGACCCATATGTCTATATGTTGTTCCTCTTTATGTTTCAGGCCTTAAAAGACACCAAATTCGACTGCTCGTACAATCTGGGCTTGTATTCAAACAGATTTGCATCATGGACTGAGCTGCACCAATTTATTGGGGCTTTCCATCGGAGATAATTCTTTAATTTAACTTATTTTTTTGGTAACAGTGGTAACAAATTATCTGAACATGAATCATGTAAAAGTCAACAAGTTAGGTTTAAAAGTTTTTTTAAATACAAAATTCTCATCTCATCTTATTTCATCATTACAATTTTTTTAAATTCCTATATAAAATATAATAAACAATTCAACTTTTTCAAATCTTAATTCAACCTTTTCAAATCTCAAAACAATAATAATATTAAAAAATAATATTTTATTCAACTTTTAATTTTCATCTCAAACTAAAATTTCTTATGTCAACATCCAAACCTTAGACTTTAAAAGAAATTTCTAAAATTATCCATCTGATCTACGACTACAAGGCCTCGTAGATGGAGAATATAGGCTTAAAACACACGTTAGGTTAGGGACCATTCAATCTCTAATTATAATAGTATCATCAAGAGAAACAATATTTTATAAGTATCTTTATATATTACCAATAAATATAAAATTTTATTAAATATATATTTTATATTATAAGGACCACATCAAAACTTAATGGTAACTATTAAAGAAAGACTGATCAAGTCGTATACGAATTTGTATTTTAAAATAATATTAATGAGCGATCAATATTATAAAATAATTGAACTTAATGGTAACTATCAGAAAAAAGCCATTGCTTGCTTGTCCCTTCATGTATATATAGAGTCGCGTTAAGCAAATTCTTAATTTTCTGGTGGGGTATGTTCTTGTTTCTCAATAATTTAGACGTCATTTGGGTTTGGCTACGTAATCCCAAATTATAGAACCTTTAATTCACGGAATTTTAAGCTTTTTCTTGATGTGCATGTTGATGTCATTTTTCGTAGTCCGAGCAACTCCGCAATGATCGATCTGTTCTTGCAAATATGGAGAAATGGGGGCTTGGGGTGGTGAGAAACACCTCCAATGCCTAAGTCAGCTTTAGGTTCTCAGTGATCTATGATTTAAGGAAGTTCAAATGAAAGTACTTAGAGAGTTTTTGCCCCAGTGAGGGAGGGATATATACCTGGTCAGAGTGGTCCCCTGGCAAGTCGATCGTGGCGATTTTCTCCGTACTCAGGTCGTGCTTTCTCCCCACATTCTGCCACACGACAAGTCGTCCATGCCCTATAGTGGCAACCACTGACAATCTAGGGTTCATTTCTTGGCGTGTCCATCCTTGTCCTTCATTAAATGCAACGTGGTCTCGGCCTAGCGCGCCCATCTTCCAAGTTTGTCCAGAGACCAGGGTTGTCCCTGATATTGTGTGATTCACGTTCCGTGCATCCGACTTCGCTGCTCCTCTTTGGGCTTCCTGTGCTAACCTTGCCCTTCTTGGCCTGGCCCATTCTATCCTTTTGTACCGTTTTCCTTCTGCTGGGCTAGCCTTTGAACTATCGGTGCCTCGCGGGCTGGGCCTGTGTTGTTTGGCCCAATATTGGGAAAGACCTCCCTCATAGGGCACTTTCTAGACAAGCATCAAATATTTCTTTTCCAGGCATGGTTTCAGCTGAAAAATCTTGAAAATCGATAGTTCTTGAGTCTCCAATAACATTTTGTTTTATCTTTCCATTATTCCCTATTAGCCTTACTGACCATGCTACGGATTGCAGTCCATCCTCACAGCAGACACACGGTGTCACTCTCACTCATCATATTGCATTCCGCTTCTTGATCTTCCTCCCCCTCTCTTGCTAATTTTGCTTTTTTAAATTTGTTGATTTTAACTTTTTTCAGTGAGATTTGTGATTTTTTTTAGTACTCTTAAAAGGGAAAAAAAAAAAAATTAAAGTGCATGCTACTCGCCAAAAAATATTTCAAGAAAAAGGGAGTTAATAGGTAAAAAGCGAATATTCTTACTTGCAATCCTTTTAAAATAATGCGGTGAATATAATTTAATAAACATTAAGCTAAGCCATTATTATATCTTATCATCCGACGTCGTCCCAGTGTTATGCATGGACCACGCACGCGTATACATACAAACATGGCCAGCTAATTAATTTGATTCCAATGTATTTTAGAATTAGGTTTTGAAAAGGATATTTAATGCACCAATTGGAATTTGGATTGAACTAAAATCAACTCAGTTCAGTATAATTTTAAACTGATCTAATATCTAAACACTTAACTCTCAAATCACTAAACTCATGACTATAAGAAAAACAAGCATTTGTGACGGATTATTTGCAACGATAACGACTATTTTTGAGAAAAATAGACTCATTTTGGTAGGAGATGATCATTTACGTCGAAAATAACTGGTCACAAATAAGCAATGTCATCTCAACCCAAAACCTCTTTATACGTAGAACTCACAATCTTTTTCAACTCAATACCTCTTTACACGCAAGACCCACAACCTTTTTCAACTTCCTAGAAATTAAACTCATCTAATTAACATCCAAACATATCTAAACGCATCTTAGGTGGATTCCATAAAACTCACTCAATCATCTCAATTCATTACTATTTCAAAAGAGCTCAATTTATTTCAACTCAACTCAACTCAACATTCAAACAGGACTTAATTGATATATTAATCAGTAGACAAAATATACCCACTTGTCTACACAAGTCAGTGGATCGGCAGAACCCAATTGGGTTTCAGACCATATTACTGTTGAGTTAATCAACTCAAATGATTAAGATGACAGATCTCATGTCATCTTCTACAGTATTATATAGACCTTACCTGCACAAGTGGTCACATGGTGGAGACCAATTGGATTTATGATCATATTATTCCATATATAGTTAATTAATTCAAATTATGTCTTGCCGTGGAATGGATTGGTCCATTTGGGCTTAAGTCTTGATTAAGGTGATTAATATACCCACTTGTCAACACTAGTCACGATTAATTGCGTTTCAGACCATATTATATTTATTCATGATAAATTAACTTAAATGTTTTAGGTTTACAAAATAACCACGTGTCCTTGTGTCTAAAGTTAATGCTTGGATTGCTAAAGTCTCTGCGCGCAGTATATATATCTCTTATCTCTTGCCTTTATTCAGTAATGACTTATGTTTCAATTCCATTCTAGATATTACCTTATCATCATTCATCCACACTATTCAATGTACATATAAAATGAAAAAATGAGACAACAGAAACAACCATAATAGATATATCTTAATGTCCAGTAAGAGAATACTTAGCATATCAATGATCTTGTTAATATGTTCAAATCATGGGTATAGGCATAACACCCATTGTTTCAACAAGTTCTTTAAACTGCAGTATTGATATATTATATGGATATTATTTATTTATGTACATTCTCTTCAATACTTGTATTTAAAATTTCATTATTTCGAGAAAAATACTCTGATAAATTCTTGAATCCATTCTTAGCGACTTAGCTATAAAGTCAACAATTCCAAATCCTAAGATAAATTTCATTAGTTCATACACTTTGTCCTCAAAGCATGCCATAGACTCTACTAGATAACAAAATATATAACCATAACTGTATTTTCTATCATTAGAGCAATCCCACAAAAATGGTTTCTGAATATCCAAGTACCTTAAGAGTATTAGTTCTTCTAAAGACAACAATATAATCTTTAATTTCTTGCAAATAACCTTTACTATGCAACTTCACTGAGACAGTCCTAACAATTCTCGTCTTGATATTAAAATTTAATCCCAATTACGAAGGATGTCTTATTCATAAATTTCATTTTTAAAGTTCTTTAGAGACAACACCTTAATGTCATACTACAGACCAATATTTATACTTAGCAAAATGTCATATTACATACCTGACAATAAATACAAATGTACTCTCATTGACATTCAAGTATATACATCAATAATAAATATATTTTTTTTAATTTAAATGTAGTGATGTTATTATCAATCTGAAATTACAATTTTCAAGACTTGTATTTTCTAAATTGCCATTTTTTATTGTTTCTCGTAGACTTCATAATCCAAACTCTTGCTCTACAATAGTTTTCACATCCATTTGATATAACTCTAGATCGTAATGGGTTACTAATCCATGATTACAAGTCTAAATCTATATCATTCAAGATTGCTTTTAAAGTGAGGGTTTTGTCTCCAAGATCTATTTACATTCAACTTTTTACACTTTTTAGAGAATTTGACGAAATTACAGACTTTACATTTATTCATGGATTTCAATCACTCTTTACCACATTTATCTTTTATAGAATGAATTCTTTCTACAACTTGTGAAAACATAAATGGATCTTTATTTGTCAAGTTCTGAATTTTGGAAATAAGTACACCACATAATCTAACTAAATAAAAAATCAAGAAGATCGCATGAGGATACCTATTTTGCAATGTTTTTCTTGTGAGGTGGATGATCATTTGCTTTTATTTTATTTTATTTTTATATTATCATTGAGATGATCAGAAAAAGGAACTACAAGCCTTTTTGAAGATACAAGCATGCACTTCCTTGATAATCACATCTCTAATTTATTTTCTCTTGCTGATTTTGAAAGAATTTGACATTTTAATTTTTCAATACTACGATCATGATTAGAAACAATGCAACCTATATCATTTGAATCTCCTTGAGTAATCAATAGTGGTAATGTACCCAATAATTATAGGACTCAACTTTCTTTCGTCTGGGTTATAAAATCTTACTTTAGCTTGACTATCCATACATGTATATACCTTAAATCAGTCCACAACTCAAAAAATAAGTCATTGAGACTTTTTTTTTCCTAATCTATCATTAAGTCTACCTTATTAAGAACACGATATAAGTTCTACACTATTATTTTTAAGAGTTTTACTACAGTTTTTTCAAGAAGTTGAGAGAACAAGCTAGGGTTATGACTTACTCATAATACTTTAATGGCACTCATTACTTCAATCCAATTCGATGATTTTTACCTTTCTACCTAATTGCATTTCCTTTCCATGAGAAGTACCTCAAGAATTGCAAAAGGCTTGAGACTTCTCATGTAGTAAATAAAAACTTTTATACCATGAAAATCATCTATAAATGTAATGAGATACCTCTATCAATCAAACATTATAGAGAAAAAAGTCTATGTATCTATATGCATTATCTCAAGAAACTCCACATTATTTGTTGCATCTTTTCTTGATATGTCTGATTTGCTTTCCTTTTATATAAATCAACACCCATCTTGATATTAGAAAATCTAAATGTAAAAAATCTTTTATTTACTAACCTTCACAACTTTTCCTTAGAGATATTCTCCAAAATCTTATGCCACAAATAAAGTATTTCTTTAATCACATTTCATCAGCTTAATGGGATTATCAGAGTTAAATTCCCACTACTCAATTCATCAGCTTCTTTATGATGAAGCTGAGCATGGATTTTCACATTTCATCTTCTGCTCCATCACTTCAATCCCTTTCCATTGAGCATGGATTTTCTGGCGGCAAAACTCGTTGTCCTCCCTCAAGGAATTATTCTCCACGGTTAAGTTGTGGAGGTCAAGCGCTCATTTTCTTCCCCCACAAGTGTATAAGATTGTTTAACGCTTTCTGATCTCTAAACTCCTCTTCAAGAGCCTCCCGCTCTCTGGAAACCGTCTCAGCAAGTTGGTCTGCGGCTTGAAAGGACAGGAAAGGATAAGATTTATAAGCAAAAGGTAAAAAATGAAAGTCAGTTTACAGAGAGGAAATGCTTACATTAGCGAACAGGGGCCTGAACTTTTGAGCCTGCGCTTCAAATGATTACACCCGTGCATTCTTAAAACCAGGCCCGGTCTCTTGCAAATTTCCTTTCCCCGAAGAGGAAGAAGGTTCAAGCAAAGATGCAAGAAGCACATACCTGAAAGATTGGTGGAGGAGGGGTAACTTCTAGAGCTGTTGAGGGGACTGACTCGGGAGTCGGAAAAGGATTCATCCCAGTAACAGCCGAACGTTAAAATATCCATCGTAATATATGAAACCTTTGATCGCATCTTGGTGAATATATAACCCACTAGGTCGATAGGCATCATACGAGCGACACGTATCATAAATCTCACCTTATCCATGTCAACCTTCGTCTTGTACTGCCGAGGGTCAATGTTGTGGCCGATGATTAAGTTCATAATCTTGAAAAAATCTGATAAATAAACCTGTTTGATACTCTTCATCATAAGAAGGAACACAACAACCAAAAGCCTCACCTCAGCATCCGAGAGGCCATCCAGTCCTTCAGGATCAGGGCCCTCGTCCTCTGCTGTCTCCTCATCAGCTATAGACTCCATGGGAACCACGTTTGGATATGCAGTCTCCAAACATGCGATGCTGATAAAATCGACAAGTATGTCTGCTGAGAACGGGAATGAAATACCTCGTATGCTGATAATATATTTACCATCAGCATGGAGACTGGAGGCATCAAGCCCTCTATAAAAGTCGGTGAAGAGATCAATATATGCCACGAACTGGAACGCTTCGAACCTATGGTCCATAATCGGTGACCAACTGTGTTCCACAAACATCGATGTCAAGAATGACTTCAAACTAAATTTTTTAAGGATGACTTCGAACTAAATTTTGGTCGGACAGAGGAGTGTAAGACTGTTGATGAGCTTATGTGTAATGCATTCCGCAAGTATAAGGCGAGGTCGCGAATATACTAGCACCACCACAACAGCTGCATGTATGGATGAGGTCACGAATATTATGCTCATCGAGATCCAGGAGGCATTTATTGATATTGTGCGCACAGAGATACATGCTATCATTGCTGATATTCTGCCCATAGAGATTTGTGCAACAATTCCTAAGTTGCTAACAACGCTTGTTGGTGATATTGAGAGGAGCATGATGCCTCTCATAATAGGGTGGATGCTCTTGTGAAGGAGATAGAGTTGATTGTTAAGACTCTCAACATGTACTAAATTAATGGTTTTTTTTTTTTTTTACTTTAACTTTTGTTTTGTGACATGTTATATATTCACTTTAATATAGTTTTTTTATCTACTTAATGGTTTTACATAATGGGAATCATCTAAAAATGTTTACACATGATTTGATTTTATATTTAATGAAACTAAAACACTATAAGTTCGAACAGGCATTGAGAGTTCAAACAACATGTTTTCGTTCGAACAACATTGTCTATATTCAAACAAAAAAATTTCAGTTCCAATAACATCCAATACTGCGTGCAAAAACTATATATAATTTCCCCATCAAAATGTCCATTTGAACTACAATTATACGTTCGAATAGAAAATTATGTTCGTTAGAATGGTGAACAATTAGTTTGAACAGTAAATCTATTTGGGGACAATATATTTTCATCCCAAATCATTCCATTCGAACATCAAGTGTCTTGTTTCAACAATAATCAGACTGCTAGGACTTTTGAACAAAGGATTTCGTTCCTAAAAATGACCTTTTGAGAGGAAAAAAATTTTGTCCCAAATTTTTTTCTTCCGAAAAGATCAGATTTGTTGTAGTCATGAAATAATCCAATTTTAGTTCATAAAGCTAGCAGTTGCAAATAAAATCATTTGATTTTCATAATGAATCATCAATATACAAATATATTGACCATTAGGTTATCGTTGGTCATTTCGAAACTGAATGATTTTCTATCTCAGCTTTTACAGTCAAACGGTACTTATAATAGAACTCTAGTGCCGAGTAATTACTCCTACATATATATTTGAGTCTATAATATATCTATTTCCCTTGAACGGAAGTAGTTGGAGAATTACCTTTAATAAGAATATTTAAGGAAGTAGGAGTTCTATATAATTCTTTAATGCATGTTCTTTAGCACATTTGAGTTCTTCCAATTAGAAGAACGTTCATAAGGCCTTAAACTAATGTATTGTGTCCGTCGTACTCAACCATACTAAATTACATACATTCCTTCCTTGATATTGATTCACAACAGAACAAGATTCTATCTAATTTGCTTTTGTAACTAAATAGTATTGATAGGAATCAAGTTATGAGCAGAACTTACTTTAACATATTCGTTTGATTGATTCTATAATCCATCTTACTTGAATGGAAGTTTACAAATCACCTTTTTACTTTCTAGAACTAATTCACTCGTTGGCAGTAAGGAATGTTGTTCTTTCTCACCACTTTAAAGCTCGAGATAACGTGGAGGAAATTCTCTATCCTACTCTAAAAGAAATTCATGTCGAATTAGAAGACAAGCGGAGAAAGTGAAAGGGCCGGGGGGACAATCTCCTATGAAAGGGCCGCATCCTCAACAAATTACCTAATTTTACTTATGATGATATATATTGGTCATCTCCCTCCATAAAGGATTTTTCGAAAGGCTTGGAAAATAGACAAAATTAAAGAAGCGGGTACGAAATGTCCATCATTTCAATTATTATAAGAAAAATTATATACACCACACTACTATTTCATTTTTATCTCACCATGATAAGATGGCATTGCTCTTCAATATTTATATTTGTTCTTTTAAAAAATAAAGGATTATCAAATGGTGATATAAGTGTCCTATCTTATATAGTGGAATGAAAGTGGGATATAAGTACGGTGTATAACATTACTCTTATTACAATAATAAAAAATTGGGGGCAAGCAAGACCACCTTTTGCCATAATGGAGCCTCCAAAGCTCGAGATTTGGAGAAATCCCATCGAAGGAGAAAAGTGGTTGGATGAGTTTTACACAAGATAAAAAGTTTTTTTTACGCTTCTTTATGCAACCATGTAGTTAGGGGTCAAGTTAGTCAGTTCGGACCGGAGAAATCGATCGAACCGTTAGGTTTGGTCTGGACCGGACCGACCCAGGACCAAGACCGGTCGGTGTCAATCCCTGAAATAAAGGACCGAGACTTTTCGATCCAGTCCCAGTCCAAGGGTTTCCCACCTGAAAGGACCAGACCAATCGAATTTAAAAGATATATATATTTTATATCTATTATTTATATAATAATTGTATAATTAATTATGTAATTTTCATATAACCTATCACTATTAAAAATATAAAATTTTAAATATGTTATTAATAAATTAACATTCTATCAATTAACTAATGTATAATATCAATTAACTAATTATATAGTAATTATATAAGTTAAGAATGTAAATTTCATCTGATTTATTATCATTGACCATATAAAATAATTTTTTATTGAGTTAGTTATATAATCCACATTAATAATTCACTAAATTTTAATTTAGTGTTTTAAATTAATTTTTTTTTTAAAAAAAGAAAAAAAATAAAAAAATAATTAGGCCGGATCGAAGGGACCGACCGAACAGGACCGATAGCTACGGGTCTAGTTCGGTCCCTAGGGATGTTCGGTCCGGTCCGGTCCGGTCCAGACACTAAATGATAGACTGAATTTCGGTCCATCACCCCCTTGGACCGGACCGATTTACACCCATACATATAGTGTCTAGCTACAACCAAGGTGGCTGTAGCCCAATTGACAAAGGCTAGATGATTATTCTTCTCTCTCTTGTTCGAGATAACATGTTCGAAACGGCTTGCTCAAAATGTAGTACTGTCTAGCTATCTCCTCACTCTTTTACAGAAAAAAAGAAAAGGTAATGTCTAGCTACCAGTTAATGTGCTAGCATGAGCCCAATCTGTTTTCAAATAAACATCATGAGAATTTTATTTTTTATTATAATTTTTTTAAATTAGAAACACTTTACTAATTAATTATCGAATGTCAAATAGATGATATTCAAAAGTTCTGTTTTGAAAATATGACGCTGGAAATGATTTTCATATATATATATATATATATATATATACATACACTCTGCCTTAATTAGGCCGCAAATCATGGTCCAATATTGAAGGGGTGGCTCGATCTTCACGTACCCCAAAAGTGCGATCGGCCATCCAAACATGTGCTATGCATGGTCGATCTTCACGTACCCCAAAAGTGCGATCGGCCATCCAAACATGTGCTATGCATGGTTGGAGTATGTCTACATAAATAATAAAATATATATATATATATATATATATATATATTGAAGGGGTGGCTCGACCTTCACGTACCCCAAAAGTGCGATCGGCCATCCCAACATGTGCTATGCATGGTTGGAGTATGTCTATATAAATAATAATAATAATAATAATAATAATAATAATAATAATAATAATAATAAAGAAAAAAGAGAAAGAAATGTCTAGGAAAAGAAGAAAAAGGAAGAACAGTATACTATCGTGGCCGACACATGCTCGTTTAAAATAGTAGTGAAATAATTTATAAATAATAATAAAATAATTTGTAAATAATAATGAAGTTGTTTGAATTTAGATATTTTATTGGGTTTTAGAAAAAAAAGAGAAAAAAAGTTGAATAAAAATATTATAAAGCTAGAAAATTTTTTAATATTATTTTTTTAATATTATTTTTGTTGAAATTTGAAAATATTGAATTTTTTTAATTTTTATTTTTGTGTTTTATTTGGAAGTTAAGGAAAGTTGTATTGGATTTTGTATTTGGATAATGATTAAGATTAGACTAGACCAAAAAAGTTGAAAAATTGAAATTAATTTTTTTTTAATATTTGAATGATATTTAGAAATAAAATATATAAGAATATTTTAGAATACATTGTTACCAAATAAGATCATATATATAAGTTTTCCAATTTTACTACATACAGTCACTTTTATATACTTCTTTCGCACTCCACTGATGTGGTAGAACTCAGTATTTATTTTATATTAAAAAAATTACGCAACCAATCAAATAAGTAGATTGCACAAAAGGAGCGGACCAATGAACCTCCCCAGCTCTTGACTTAAGCAAGCAACGATCGAAGGAAGGATGGCTGCGGCGATAGCGTAAGCGGTTTCCTCTCAATTCTCTTTACGAGTTCTTTGAGGTGGAAGTTTGTACCTTCACTTTCAAGTAGAAGGTTTGTTGTGGATTGTTAGTTGAACCTTTCTGTTTCTGTTTGTGTTGATTGGAGTACGAAATGGCAGCTGAAATCACCAAGATGTGGAAGGATCTATGTCTTACTGATGCGGAGAAGGGTGGTGTAATAGTGGTTGAAGATGATGTTGAGCCTACACTATCTAAAGGAAAATTATGTCTCGTGGGAAAGATTATGGTGGATAAAAGGATCAATAAAGAGGCTTTCAAAGTGACTATGCTTAAAGTCTCGAAACTTGCACAAGACAATAAGGTCTTTGAAGTGGGGGCAAATTTATTCCTCTTTGAATTCTGTTCTAAACATGATTTGCAACGTGTATGGGAGGGTCAACCTTGGCTCTTTGATCAACAATTAATCTGCCTGCAATACTTTGATGGTTTTACTACTCCTATTGATATGGTATTTAGTCATGCATTTTTATGGGTGCAATTACATAGCATGCCACTTGGTTGTATGAACTATGTTGTTGGTGCTCAGGTTGGCAAGACAATAGGCAATGTGATTCATGTGGATGCGGACAATAGTGGACATGCCTGGGGGAAGTATTTACGGATTCTTGTGGAGATTGATTTATGTAAACCACTAGTACATGGGACTATGGTTTTCCTGAAGGGGCATCAAGTTTTTGTGTCCTTCCAATATGAAAGATTGCCACGATTCTATTTCACATGTGGAATCATCATGCATGGGGCTTCTGAGTGTATAGCACCATCTATTTCTTCTTCATCTTCTTCCACCACCAATAAGCAATATGGATCATGGCTACTTCTCATGGTGGAGTGGGGAAACTCATTCCTGGAAGGTCAAGACAGTCTCCTAGTGGGCAACATGAACAACAGTTACCTTCTTCCAAATTTTTAGGGAGCTATAATGACAGTTATGTGGCAATTGACAAGGAAAAAGTGACGTGGCAGCAATTTATTTCTCAACCAGTGATTGGGATTGGCTGTTCATCAGAAACCATAACTGCTCTAACTGCAAAGGAAGTAACTACCACGCCTGAAATTGCAATGAACCCTCCAAATCCATTTGTTCTAGAAGATGGTCCTCCTATTGATTATGATCCCATTACTGATGGTGGGGTGGGAGGTGACTTGTTGAAGACCTATGTGGATAAAGGCAGACATGCTAGGTCTTCTTCCCTGAAGAAATTGAAGAACTAGGTTTGAGTGTCTATTGAACCTAATGAGAAACACCCTTCTGATTTTAATATTGCCACTCGAAAAAGCAAGTTCTTGCTTATGGGTAAACCAACTAGTAATAACAAGATGAAGTTGACCAAGCAACAGAAATCATTGATTTTATTGGCAGAGACTGGAAGACAGCCCTGCAGGGAAAAATGAGGCTTTTAAGTTGAAACTGTCGAGGGTTTAGCAACCCTCGAACAGTTCATGATCTTAACCTTATGGTTAAGGATAAAAAGCCAAATATTTTATTTCTTATGGAAACTAGAATTCATAAAACAAAGTTGGGAAAGTTGAAGTATGATTTGGATTTTCAAAACTTATTTACTGTGGATGGCTTTGGACGTGGGGGTGGTCTTGCTATTTTATGGAAAGATGACATAGAGTTAGATGTTCATGACTTCTCACATAGACACATCAACTGCTGGATTGCTAATAATCCCAACCCTCCTTGGATGCTCACTTGTTTTTATGGCCATCCTGTTACTAAAAAAAGAGTGGAAGGTTATAGTATCATAAGGCATCTTCATTCCTTAAATCCTGAAAAGTGGCTTTGCATTGGTGATTTTAATGAAATATTATTCCATAGTGAAAATGAGGGTGGTGCTCGAAGGAATGACATACATATTAATTTGTTCAGTGATGTTTTAAAGGACTGTGGACTTCATGATTTGGGTTTCTCTTATGGGAATTTTACTTGGTCTACTAATAGGAGAGATGACTGTTTTACTAGAGAAAAGCTGGACAAAGCAGTAGCCTTTACCAACTGGTGTGATGAGTTTGGAGAGGGAGATATAAGGGTACTGACTTCTGTTGCTTCTGACCACTGTCCTATTTTACTATCTGTGGTGCAACAGCATAGTCACTCAGCCCCTACCAAGAAGTTGTGCAGATTTGAAGCTAGTTGGTCTTCTTATGAGGATTGTGGTGAGGTTATTGAAAATTCTTGGAGGCAAGCAAGTGACTCTTATGGTTGTCTTAACTCCTTTTCAAAGAAGCTTGGCTCCTGCATGAGAACCTTAAAAAGATGGGCACGAGGCAAAGGTCCGGTTTCTGATAAAGCATTGCAAGAGAAGACTCAAAGATTACAGGTTCTACAGAATACTTTGATAGCATCATCTGTTGAAGAGGTACAATAACTACAAAGGGACATAAGCAAGATTCAGGAGAGCCTTCATCTGAAGTGGAAACAGAGGGCTAAAGTCCATTGGTTACAACATGGAGATAGAAACACAAAGTTTTTCCATCTATGTGCAAGTCAAAGAAAAAAGAGAAACAAGATTTTGCAGGTAGAAGATGAACATGGACAGTTCTATCAGTCACTTTTTCAATCGATACAACCCAATCAAATTGGTGTTTGTTTATAAGATTTGAGCCCAAGGGTGACTCAAGAAATGAATACAACCTTGTTACAACAATTTACTGAGGAGGAGGTCAGAGTTGTTGTTTTCTAGATGGGACCTTACAAAGCACTTGGTCTCGATGGATATGGAACATGTTTTTATCAAGATCACTGGTCAGTAGTTGGTAGTGAGGTTTGTCATGCTGTTTTATCTTTCTTAAATTCCACTGCTAATATTGAATCTATCAATTTCACTTATCTGGTTCTGAGTCCAAAGTCCAATAACCCAAAACATGTTTCTAAATATAGACCAATTAGTTTTTGTAATGTTTTATACAAAATCATTACAAAGATGATCACTAACAGATTCAAACCCATCTTGTCTACACTAATTTCACAAAATCAGTGTGCATTTGTGCCTGGTAGACTCATTACAAATAATATTTTGGCTGCTTATGAGACTCTTCACACCATGCATACCCAACTCCATGGTAGGCAATGTTATATGGCTCTAAAGTTGGATATGAGCAAAGCCTATGACAGGCTGAAATGGCCATTTATAAGGGCTATGATGTTCAAGATGGGGTTTGCATCACAATGGGTTGAACTAATTATGAACTGTATCCCTACTAGTTCCCTTTTTGTATTGGTTAATGGATCTCCTCAACAAAAGTTTAAGCCATAAAGGGGTTTGAGGCAAGGCTGTCCTTTATCACCATATCTCTTTATTATATGTGCTGAAACTTTAAGCTCTCAATTACTTGTAGCAGAACAAAAGAAGATCCTAACTAGGGTACCAATTGCTAGAGGAAGAATCACAATGAACCACATTTTCTTTGCTGATGATAGCCTTCTTTTTTGTAAAGCAAACATGCAGAAATAGGCTAGTTTGAATCAGATCCTTGGCATTTATGAAGTTGCTTCTGGACAGCAACTTAACAGAGACAAGACTTCTTTGTTTTTTAATAGAAATACAAGAGCAGCAACTAAGAAGTATCTTATGGAGGTGACAGGCTTAGAAGCTTCATCTACTCTGGATAAATACCTAGGTCTTCCATTACTTATTGGCAAATCTAGAATAAATGCATTCAAAGGAATCGAGGAAAAAGTGCGTAAAAGGATTGGAAATTGGAGAAATAAGTTCCTCTCTCAAGTTGGAAAAGTGATTCTTATTAAAGTTGTTTTGCAAGCAATGCCAACATACATTATGAGTGTTTTTATGCTGCCAAAGTCCCTTTGTAAACAACTTCAATCCCTTCTTGCGAGGAGCATCTTCCAGTCTATTCCTTTGTTGAGTGTAGTTATTATGTGGAAAGTTGGGGATGAATCACATATGAGAATTTGGAGAGACAGATGGATTAATAGGGATTTTTCTTGCAAAATTCGGTTTCCTATTTCTGTACTCAATGAGGACTCTATGGTTGCTGAATTAATTGACTCTAACACAAGGTGGTGGAACTTGGAACTAGTTCATACTATTTTTAATGAGAGTGATATTAAAGAAATATTGAAGATACCCATTGGCATCATGCCTATTGCAAATAAACTGATATGGAGAGGGACTACAACTGGGCATTTTTCTGTTAAGAGTGTTTACCATCTGCATAGGTAACTCTTAACATGGTCAGTTGGTGCATCTTCTAGTCAAGGGGTACATGAGAAGATCTGGAAGAGGTTGTGGTCTCTACAAACATCAAATGGAGTGAAGATGTTCATGTGGCGTGCATGCATTGATGTTCTACCTACTAGAGTGAACTTACAAAAAAGAAAAGTCATCTCTGAATCTATATGCCCTGTTTGCTTAAATGAAGATGAGACACTAGGCCATATCTTATGGACATGCCCTTCAGCAAGGGATGTGTGGTTGGTAGGTTCCAGATCAATACAAAAGGCCTCAATTACAGCGACTGACTTTTTTACTATTTCTGAGCAACTGTTAGATCGACTATCAGGATAGGATTTGGTGTTCTTTGCTATCTTGGCTAGGTTCATTTGGTTCAGAAGAAATACTCTCATACATGATAGTTCTTTCCAGGCACTAGCCATGGTTTACAAGCAAGCTGTCGTAGCTTTTGAGAATCTTCAAACTGCAATGCAGCAACAATTAGTGACCAAAATTCCTCATCAACAGACAACAGTTCATTGGGAAACTCTTCCACCACATTGGATTAAAGTTAATTGTGATGTGGCAATTAGAAATGAATGTAATAAGATTGGCATTGGTGTCATCATTAGAGATGATGATGTTCTGTTCTTGCTAGTTTAATGCAACCCAAGTTTTATTGTGTTGATCCAGCTATTGCAGAAGCTAAGGGTCTACTTACTACTGCTAATTTTTGTATAGAGTTGGGTTTGAATTTTGTGTTTTTTGAAGGGGACTCATGTCAAGTGGTGTAAGCAATGACTGGCCTAAGGGAACAAACTACAGAAAAGCTTCAATGTTTTGTTTCAGATATGCAGCAACTAATGGCTAACACTACATGACAAATTCGACATGTCAAGAGAGAACTTAATGGTGCTGCTCACCAATTGGCACAACAGGCTGTTAATATGGAGCATGAATTAATTGATGTTGAATGTGTAGCGGATTGTATTATGACAATTGTAATGGCTGAAGGCCATATTCTATGATTAATGTAAATGTTGGTTTTGATGTAAAAAAAAAAAAACCCAAAAAAAAAAAAGAAAGTAGATTGCACAAAAAATACACAAAAATAATTTCACACAGTGTTTTTCGTGCTCTCCCGTATAGTCTGCAGAGATTGTGTTCATGATCACCCCTCAAAGAAAGGACAGTAGCATTAATTCAAAATTTCATAAAAGTGGGTATAGCGGTATTAATATTTATTATCTTCCAACCACATCATGTGTGCATCATATTATGCTTGACTCATGAGGGTCTAGATCATCATCACGATCATGATGCGACATTGGGATGGAATAATCGACCAAAAATATATACAGGCGAAAAAAATTAAAAAATCCCAAACATATATACTGCTACAATTTATCTTAATAGCCTCGTACGTATTTATATATATATAAACACACATATATAATATAATATTGACATGATAATTAGTTAGTTTCGTAATATTGACGTGATCATAAAATTTAATTTTAAATTTTTTTTATAAATCAAATTATACTTGCAAACTATTGTTCCGTTATTGTTTTTAAAGAGATAATAATGCAAGTACAACTTTTTTATAGGATTGATTAGAACGGATGCCTTACTTGAGAGGTCATTGAGCTGCTGTTTTCTCTTGATGAAATTTGTTAGCCTTACGTATAGTTTTACGATGAGTTACGTTGACGACGTCAATGTGGTCAGTTGCGTTCACGTTGATTTACGTCACCGTGGTAAGCTGCTCACGCTTATGTCTTTTGCTCAGCTTGCTGGTTCTTTCATTGGCTTAGATTTGTTAGAATTTTGATTTGGTTTTGGCTTATTTTGTCACTTGGTTTTGGATTAGTTTATAGTATTTTTTCCTGTAAGCCCTCAAGTATAATGATGTTACTACAGTTTTTCTCTACTATAAGTGAGGGCTTTTTAATAAATTTGAGACGAGACCGCTATGTGTGTAGATACCGACTCTTCTTAAAAAAAAAAAAGTACAACTTTTTTATAATTCATTTTAATTTAATTAATATACTTGTACCACTTCATTAAAAAATAATTTTAATTTTATATGAGTACCGTTCATTTTAAGAAAAGTTATAAAATAATTGTGAACTAAATTTAGATTTATCATTTTCCATTGCAAATATCCCGCTTTCACTGGTAGTGCTGCTAATTGCTTGGTTGAAGCCATCTAGGGGTAGGTTAGGCAAATTAAGCAATACACATCAACCTGCTTGATTGCTTTGAGATACTCGCTCGAGGATATATAAATATTTAGAAAAGGCAATTGTAAGACAATTATATGATCTGTTTTGCTTTTAGTTTATTTAAATATATATTATTTATAAAGTATTGCGTGAAATGTCCAATATTATATTTTGGAGTGACTTGGAAAAAGTCTTTCAGAGAATTAATTCTACAACTACCATGTCCATGTACATCATATCATCATATATATATATATATATATATAGTAGACATGCATTACCGATGATTAACGTACGACATTAGTTTAGGATGATGTGAAGACGTAGTTATCTATATATTAAAACCATTGTTGCTTTTCTAGGAATTTTGATAACTTAACTCAAGTTGTTAAATTATTTATAACACAAAATATATTGATCAATTAAGTGGATCAAACCTCTTGGAATTAGTCATTGAGAACTTAATATCGATGGGAGGTTTTAATATTGTATTTAAACTTAGTGAACATGGAAGGTCTTGAGGGTTTTGATAATTAGTACATTCGATCAGTATATTAAGAGTTTGGTTTTTACATTTTTTATAACCTTCAAATTATCTGCTATAAAACATATTTCTCGGTCATAAATAACACACTATATATTAATAAAACTTAATCACAGTATGTTCTTTAAATAAACTACTTTTAACATAATCCACATTGATTTTGGATTAGATATATGCAGTATATTGTCCATCCATTAATTAACCACACTGTGTGCATCACGTGGATGAGGCTGATCTAGATGATCATAATGTATTATTATAAATGATGTAGACTGATCATGTGGCCAATAAATTAGTTAAGCCTTGACTTGTATACGATGGAGCAATCGAAGAGTGCCTTTCCATAATATTGTAAATGATACGCATGCTAGTGCTGCTGTTCTCATGTGAACATTTATATTTAACAAGTTACAATCCAAACATTAATTTAAATATATACTACGTTTTATCTACATGATAATATATGTCTATTAGGGGTGTGCATCCGGATCCGGATCCGGATATCCGGCCATAACCGGATCCGGATCCGGATGGTAAAATCCGGATAGTTATCCATCCGGATTCAATCCGGGCGGATAACCGGATTCAATCCGGATATCCGGTTTGTAACCGGAATATCCGGATTTTTCATTATAAATCCGGATTTTTTTTTTTTAAAAATACTATAATCCGGATTGTTCACTGTCGAATTTTTCACTATATAATCCCGATTGTTATTACTTTTTTTTTTTAAGACTAAACTTTAAAAAAAATGGTTTTTATAGCAATTGTTTTTAAAAAAAAAAAAAAAACTGATAAACTTAAATTGCCCAGATTTTTAAAAACAAAATAATTTAAACACTCTTTAAAAGATTTTTATATAAAAATAAATAAATTAAAGAACAAAAGAAATATTAATACATCACAAGTAATTAAACTAAAACATAAATTTACAAAGAACAAAAAAAATAATAATACATCCACAACTAATTAAACTAAAACATAAATTTACAAAGAACAAAAAAAATAATAATACATCCACAACTAATTAAACTAAAACATAAATTTATAAAGAACAAAAGAAATAATAATGCATCACAACTAATTAAACTATACATAAATTTACAAAAAACAAAATGCAGTAGTCTTCACATCTTGAATCTGGAATTGGGGGAAAATTTTCTACTGGACTCTCTCCATAAGCTGCCAACAACATCAATTACAATAGAAAAATGAAAACTATAATGATTAGAAACAATAAGTCAAAAAGAACAAGAGAATAAAACTTGAAACAAAATCTCACTATCAATCCTGATGAAAGCATTAAGAAACAGCACATGGAAAAATCATTCCCTTAGTATTAAGAAATTCTCTAGTATTACTTAAACTCCAAGAAGCACTCAAAAAGGTAAAAATATCAATCCAGATGAAAGTATTTTGTGATTGAATAACATATGAAGATTATTGTAAAAAAGATGTAGAATAAAAGCAAAGAACAACTGACTTTTGCTTAAATGAGGGCAGTGTGCACTTTGTTTAGTCTGTAATGCATCATACTTAGAATAGGGAAGTCGTTGCTGTAAATCATTGACATGAATACCCATTAGACTCTAAAGAAGGATCAACGAGGATAAGACTGCATAGAATACAAGAGCAGAACACTACAATACAAAGTATGAAAGTACCATAGACAAAGATTCAAACCCAGTAACACAGAATAAATACAAGAGCAGAACACTACACTACAAAGTATGAAAGTACCATAGACAAAGCTTCAAACCCAGTAACACAGAATAATATTAATTTTAGGATATAAGCAATCTCCGCCCATTTAATACCACCATAAAAAATAGAGATTGATATTGTTAAATGCCACAAAAGGAAATGTGAATTTCACATCCTAGAGTAAAAACAATGATTGAAACTAAATCCCATGTGAAAAACAGAGCAAAGGAAAAAAATCCACTAATAAGGTATCGAAATAAGCTTACAGAGCAAAGGAAAAATAATATAAGCCAAACAAATTTGAGCTTTTTCTGAGAAAAATCCCTAAGTACAAAGATCACATTACCAGTTTTGACAAACATGGGAAAAGAATAAAGTGGGCCATTCGAAGTCTCCATCAAAAGCAGGTCACGGATCAGAAAATAATGATGAAAACAATTTACTAATACCAAAATCAGAAGGCAGCCATTCATTCAGATAATCTAAAAGATAAGTGGAAGATTTATGCCCCAAAAATTAAATTAGCCACTTTATTCTGCAAAACTCATATGCATCTATTCAATTGAAATCCCTCAGGAAGTACAATCATATCTAATTTGTGCTTTCAGCCACTTAATAAGCAGACGGAAATAAAAGGCATAAACCAACTGTAATAGCAAGAAAACTAAATCCCGTGTGAAAAACAGAGCAATGGAAAAATAATATAAACCAAACAAACAAAGTATTACATAAAACAGTGATTTAAACTTGCCTTTTTTCGTTTCATACACGAGCCGAATAGAAAAAATCACTGATAAGGTATTGAAATAAGCTTACAGAGCAAAGAAAAAATAATATAAACCAGACAAACCAAAAAAAACCCTAATTTCATACGAATCTAACAGGAAGACGAGAAAAATCTGAGAAAAATCCCTAAGTACAAAGAAAGATACCTTACAAGCTTAGAGAGAGAGAATATGGATGGTAGCCTCAGCGTCTCTCACCCAGATGCGCAAAGGACACTGAAGTTTCTGAGAAGGCCAGAAGGGATTCGGGGGAAACAAACACGGCATGAGATTTGTATATACTATTTTGACGCAAATTAAACGAACCAAAAGCAGATCAATGACTCTCTTATCCATTTTTAAACGAACCAACAGCCCACACAAATCCAAACCCACTTACTTAAATCCAAAGTGCATCTAACTTTAAACACAACATAAAAATATCTATACAAACAGAGAGAGAGATGAACATACCGTAGGTTTCGGAGTTGAAAGAGAGAGATGGGGCTTGCAGACTCGGCACTCGCAATGATGGCTAGCTGCTAGGGCTTCACTTTTCAGCTCAGTTGAGAGAAAGGGGCTCTGAGCCTTCGAGGACTCGAGTGAAATGAGAGGCAGAGAGGAGCTCGAGGGGTGCAAACCAGTGACGGAGGAGTTAGGGTTTCATCGTTTCAGAGACACTCAAGACATAGAAACGAGAATGAGAGTCGAGGACTTGGAAGGAATGAGGATTAAATCACTGAAGCGAGTAAAAACGACGCCGTTTAAAATCAAATCAGTGTTTTTAAAATAAAGCAGCCGGTTACGAAAACTGGATTTAAAACCGGATCCGGGCGGGTACAAAAAATTTTTTACCCGCCCGAATTTAATCCGGGCAATTATCCGCCCGGATCCATCCAAATTTCAAATTTCGGACTAAACCGAAAAAAAAATCCGACCCGATTGAACACCCTTAATGTCTATAGACACAAGATGATAAAAATAGGACAAGTAGTCGTTGGGTTCTTAGCATTCATTGAATGCAGATGGGCTAATCATATTGAAAGTTATAGCGTGCTAGCTAGGTTGTTGGTAGCTAGGTTGTTGGCATTCATTGAAGGCTAATCATATTGAAAGTTATAGCGTGCTAGCTAGGTTGTTGGTAGCTAGGTTGTTGGCATTCATTGAATGCAGATGGGCTAATCATATTGAAAGTTATAGCGTGCTAGCTGGCATTCATTGAATGCAGATGATTAGATGTTGAAAGTTAGGTTGTTGGCATTCATTGAATGCAGATGATTATCGACCGTGACGTTTACGTATTTATTAAAACATATCTCATAAAAATAAATCTAACGTATTTACTTAACTCAATGTTATATATTAAATTTATTTTATAATAAAAATTCTACAATTCTATATATAACAAACACATCAATTTCAAAAAGTAGAATTATGCAGAACTCTTTTCTAAACTAAACATTCTTCTTAGAGGAAAATGTTAGTGAGCTTCTTAAATTTACTGTTTAATTATTTTAATTTATTTTTTATTTAATAATTAAAAAAGTGACTAATAATAAAGTTGTATAATTTTTTTATTTTTTATGATTAAAAATGTTAAGAAAATGTTAAAAAGAAAATAGCAGTGAGGCGTCACACTAGCAGCACCCTTCCTCTTATACTTGTTGTCAGACCACGGCCGACTCAAGGCCTAGCTGGCAGCTTGGGCAACTGCCTAAGAGCATCCACATTGGGTTTCTCATAAAATTTCTCATAATTTAACTAAAAAGTATATTTCCTAAAACCTTTTCCTACATTTTATTCATCTTTCAAAAATTTTCTACATCTCATTCCCCATCCCTATCTCTATTCTATTAAATAATATTTCTCTATTCTTTATTTATTATTTTTTTTCTCACTTTTATTTACAATCTTAACTACTAACTCTTTTGTCTTATTATCTTCTTTTCAAATATCATATTCTACTAAATACTTATACGATTTTGAGTACCGAATACAGTATTATTTTTTAAACCGAAATAAGTATTATAAAAATCAATTTTTTTAATATGTGCATTTTCTAACGGTAACATTTTGAACTCCTACCTCCAACAGTAACAATTTGAACTCATGTCTCCAACGGTAATATTTTTTGTCTTTTCTCCAACAGTAACTTTTTTTGTCTTCTCTCAAACGGTAACAATCTTTGTCTTTTCTCCAACGGACACTCTATTTGTCTTTTCTCAAATGGTAACATTTTTTGTCCTATATGTAACGGTAACATTTTCCTCTATAAATATGCATTCCGCTTACACTCACATTCTCACAAACTCAAGTCTCATTTGATCTAAAGAACTGAAATTCAACAGTCTCCCTTAATATCCCACTCTCTTCATCAAATGGCTCGTACATTTTTTTGCAAATTGCTCACATACTTATCTTCTGAAGATGAGTTGGATGTTATTCTTAATGACGAGGCCGAAGGTCAGTCATTGAGGCATCGTGGCAATCGTCAACGCCGAAAGTCCATTCGGCGTGATCATATTCAAGGGCACGAACGCCTTTTTCGCGATTATTTTGCAGAAAATCCAGTATATCCCTCGAATCTATTTCGAAGGATATTTCGGATGAACCGTCCCCTATTTCTCTATATTCTAAATGAGGTAGAGTCTTACGAGCCGTATTTCGTCCAAAGAAGAGATAATGCCTGCAAACTTGGTTTATCTTCTATGCAAAAAATAACCGCAGCAGTTAGAATGCTGGTGTATGGGGTTACTGGAGATTTTATAGATGAATATATACGTATTGGTGAAAGCACCGCAATGGAGATCCTTAAAAAATTCTCTGAGACAATAGTCAGTATTTTTTCAGATGAATATTTGCAGTCACCAAATGCAAATAATATTGCTCGATTGCTTGCGGTTGGTGAACAACGGGGATTCCCAGGAATGCTGGGAAGCATTGACTGCACGCATTGAAAGTGGAAAAATTATCCCGCAGCTTGGAAAGGTATGTACTCAGGCACATTCGTGAACCAACTATTATTTTAGAAGCAGTTGCTTCATATGACCTCTGGATATGGCATGCATTTTTTGGTATGCCCGGTTCACATAACGATATTAATGTACTAGAGAAATTTTCTATTTTCACTGAACTTGCCCAAGGGCGTGCTCCTCCAGTCAATTACACAATCAATGGCAACGACTACACTATAGGGTATTACCTTGCGGATGGTATTTATCCCAAGTAACGAACTTTTGTGAAGACGATTCCATCACCACAAGGGAATAAGAAGAAAATTTTTGTAAAAGCATAAGAATCCGCTAGAAAAGATGTCGAGCGTGCATTCGGGGTACTTCAACAACGATTTGCGATCATTCGTGGACCTTCCCGAATGTGGAAAGTCAAGGAACTAAAAAATATAATGAAGCATGTGTTATTCTTCATAATATGATTATTGAAGACGAGCATGATGACTCAGAGGGTCCGAACATTGAGTATGATCAACTTGATGATAAAGTTCCGAAACTATCGCACAATCATACAACTGAGCTTACGGACTTCATCCAACGCCATCATCATATTAGAGACACCTCAGCACATCATCAGCTTCAAGCAGATCTAATTTAACATCAATAGTTATTATTTTTCCAACAGTAGACATGTCGCATATTTATTTGTTTTTTTTGCAGTTTCTATTATTTGAGTTAGTTAAGATATTTTCATATTTCCTTCATGTTAGTGATGGCTATATTTAAGCGTGCCCTATGTAATAGTTTCTGAAATTTTAATGACAAATTTCCACAATTTAAAAATTTAAATTTATTACAATCCAAATAAAAAGGGTATTATCATACATCATAATTTGAAACATAAAAGGTAGAAATAAACTATCAAAAAATTATTAATTACACAATCAATCCTTATGTGCAAGAGCATTACGTCTCGCAATGATTTCCCTCTGCAATTCCTCAAAATATTCCCGTTGCTGTGATAACATGCCACTAACGTCTATCATCATAATGCGCGGATCTGCTTCATTCTTGGTGAGCTTTACTGTCTCCGCCTCTAACCTCAATCTTTCATCCTCTTGACGGCCTTTTTTTACCTCTTTTTTCTTGTCATATTCCATCTTCTCGACTTTGAGGCGATAAAACTCTTTCTCCTGAGCACGTGACTCCTCCAAAAGTGTGTACTTCAACCTGCTGAGCACAACCATCTTCTCTCCTGCCACGCCTTTCGCCTTTCGTTTTCCTTTCTCAGCTTTCCTCCCTAGTGGTCGGTCCAATTCCTCTACGTCATTATCCATAACATTATCTGGCCCACCATAAAAAACTGAATCAACCGCACCAGCGCCTGAACATCGAGTTCAGGTCGGGGATGGGGACATCATCTTCCGTCGCTTTGGATCCTCCTTTGTGGAATGCCAAATCCATTTAGGTTGGTCCTTCGAAAGGTGCCAATAATGCTCGAACTGGAATGAGCATTTCTCTAGCGCTTAGTACATAACCTTGGCCTCGTCAAACTAGCAAGTAAACAAAATAAGAAACTTGTTAAACCAATGTTAAAAAAAACTAATTATTCAGAACTTAAATAATAGTATGAATATTTATCTTGTCTTGATCGGTCATGCCACTCTGATTCAACCCCTCAACTTGGGTTAGTTTCTCACAAAATTTGTTTGTCACCTTTTAAATAACTGACCACCAATGTATTAAAGACTTAATTGTCCGGTCATTTGTGGTTTCTTTGAATTGCTTGAAGTATTCAAAAAAAATTTCCCATAGTTGAGAGTGTTTTTGGTCTGTTCCCTGGACGGCATCAATGCTGCAATTAAGCCATGTGGAGATAAGTAACTTGTCTTATTCAGGGGTAAAGTTCGCACCCCTGACTGATTTCCTAACTCTGATAGGATCGTTATGGGGTAGGGGTGGAGAGTCATCAACAGTCAAATGAGAGTTTCCACTTTGACCACCGTAAGTAGGATTTAGTTGAGGATTTTGACTTAGAAGGTTGGTGAAGTACATATGTCTAGGGTCTTGTGAATCCATATCTAAAAACAAACTGAAATGTAGACACGTAACTATGAAGTTTAGGGTTATTTCAACCTTGGCTCAGAACCCGAATGGTGAAATATAACGAAATATGGTTACCCTCTCATGGCTGCACCACCGGTTGCCACTACTTGTTGGCCGTCTGGGTTCCCCCGCCATTGAGGATATAACTATAACTTTCCAATTATCCCTAGTTCGGTTTGTCATCATCACAGCCGAGGGGGTTTAATTTATACATTACATTTCTATTACAAAATAACACAAAACAATGACATAGGAAAAAGCAACTGTACATAACTGACCAATTCACAAATTCACACAAAACAACAACCAAACAACATGCAAATCAAAATAATGCTAAATAAGAGCATTCTCATTGGATTCCCCATAAAATTCTCGTAATAAAGAAATAAATGGGACTTAGAATGGTGGAAATATTGGCAGCATGCGTAAGCAAAGAGCCATTCACATCAAATGGCTGCAAAACCCCAACCGAACGTCCATTGCCTTTTCTGGAACGTACCAAAAACTGCAATATGAAAATTCGGATGAGGATTACCCCCCAATATCAATGGGGCCCTATAACACTTGTGAATTAACCCGCATTATAACACCATCATCACAGCCTAATAACAGCCCCCTCCCCCGAGAGATATGAAACACTGCAAAGGACCCAACAAAACAACAAATTAATGAATGGATAACCACAAGCAATGATAAATCACATTCCATAACCACAAAGTCCACCACATTCTGCTCAAAACAAATAACCCCACAAATTCCATAAGCACAAACTCCACCAAATTATTCTCAAAACCAAAAATCCCACACATTCCATAACCACAAACTCCACCAAATTCTTCTCAAAACCAAGAACCCCACACCTTCCATATCCACAAACTCCACCAAATTCTCCTCAAAACCAATGAGAGAAACAATAAGAAACAGATTCTCAGCATCTCAAATTAAAAATAGAATCTCAGCATTTCAGCAATGAGAAACAAAAACAATGAGAGAAACAGAACCAACAGAGTACTTAAAAAAATCAAGATTATTTTCGATGAGTTTATCGATAGCTAAGCACTCAAGAGAGCCAAAATAATACAGAGAAGTCAATGGCAAAGCAAGAATAAAAATAAGAATCGGTTTCCTCAAACAAAGCCCAAAAACATAAATCTAAACTAGTGTGAAAAAAATAAACAAATTGCAAATCAGCTCCATGCAATCCCAGTATTTTCTCGACAGCCAAACAATGAGGGAACAATCCAAAATAATACAGAGAAATCAATGGCAAAGCAAGAATAGTTTTTGAGAATCGGTTTCCTCAAACACAGGTCGGCAAATCATAAATCTAAACGAGAGTGAAAAAAAATAAAACATGATGCAAATCAGTGAAGCCTTCCCAGTGTTTTCTCGGCAGCCAAATAGCCTCGGAGAGCCAAAATAATAGAGAGAAATCAAAGGCAACTCAAGAATAAAAATGAGATCCAGTTTCCTCAAACAAAGTCCAAAATCATCAATCTAAACGAGAGTGAAAAAAGAATAAACAAAATGCAAATCAGCTTCGTATTCCCAGTGTTTTCTCTGCAGCCAAATAGCGAAGAGAGCCAAATACTTACAGAGAAATCAATGGCAACACAAGTCCAAAAATGAGAATCGGTTTCCTCAAACAAAGCCCAAACGAACCAATTGGCTTACCTTCATCATGGCGTCGGGAGGAACCCAAATGAGAAGAGAGAAACAGAGAAGCCATTGAGATATTTAAGAAAAATACAAGAAATTGAGCGAAGAGATAAACGGTTTTGATTTTGAAGATTCCAGTTCAAACTTACAAAAATTGCTGATGGAGAGGTGCTGCGTTCGTGTGTGTTGTGAGGGAGGGGCCAACCGAAGACTTGGTTTTCGTGGGATGAGTTGAAGCCGAATGGGGATGGGATGTATATGGGGAACGACTGTACATATCCTAAAAACAAACCGTAAAATGGGGATTGGGATGGGGATGAATTTTCTTCAAAACCGGATAATTATCCCTAAATTATGGGGATGAGGGAGAGATGGGGAACCAAATGGGGATGCTCTAAAGGCCACTTGCTGGTAAAAAGTGGAAAAAGCTACTTTTTATGCTAGTAGCTTCGGTTGGGGGTTATCGTAGGTTTTTTTTTTCTTTTTATTTAATAATTAAGTAAATATTTTTTAATAATATTGTGATTTAAAAAAAATATTTAAAAGTATTAAAAAAATATATGTAAAAAAAAATAAGGAAAATGAACTAGCGGGAGCCCCTAGCGAGGGCTCCCAACGGTAGTTGTAGCGCCACCCAAAAAGAAATAATGCTGGACTAAGAAATGCGGCAATGAGTAATGTTAAGTACAAGTTTTAAATAGATAAATTACATGTAAGTTTTTTTGGAAAAAAAAATAAGTCTTACTAAAAAATAATATATATATATTTTTATACTTTTTAAGGTATGGTCTACTTTTTTACATAGAAATTATCTATTTAAAGTTTGTATAAATAATTTCTCTAATATTATAGTTGTAAGCTCCCTGACTTGAAATATGACTTTAGATTTATAATTATAAGCTTAACTAAGTTTTTTTTTTTACACTTCATCTTTCACTCTTTCTAACGCTTAGATTCTTTGGTTTCCATTTACTCCTTGAAATATTTTAATTTTCTATTTACGTAATATTATTGATTTTATTTGGCTATTCTTATGAATTTAGTCTCCCCTTAGATTCTCAAGAAGTTAAGATCTTAAGTTGTAATTGAGTTTCGATAGTGTCGTAATTGTAAGTATAAAAAATGGTCACTTCGTATAGTTCATCTCCAATATCTTTATTTATGTCACGTTAGTATTCCCACTGCAAACAAGTTGTTTTCTATCATATAGAGATTTAGCATCAAGCTTCCCAAAAACGTAACACTTGAATCTCATGAATATAAATCACTTTTGAATTGAAGGGGCAAAGGTTATTGAATTTGCATTTTTTATTGTTTCAATAAAATTAATTAAGTACATAATAAATTTATGTTTCAATGATAGTTAAGAATGAAATTTTAAAATTTGAATCTTATAAATCAAATTATGCTATATTAGACATTATACTGACTATTAACATAGAACATTAGTTTAGGATCATGTTAAGTAGTTACCTGTGTATTAAAAATCATTGTTGCTTTTGTAAGAATTTTGATAATTGTGGGGAATGGCCTTGATTGATTCATTTTGTTGTCTAGTCCGTGCATGCATGGGTGGTCCCTATATACAGCTTGGTTGAAACTTTCAACTCATGACGCATTAACACCTAGTACTATATATGGTGATATAGATCGATCATGACAACCTGATCTGAGTCAATTAATTAACTAAAATACTCACAAAAACTAGATACTCAAATTGTAAGTTATTTATAACAAAATATATTGATCAATTAAAGTGGATCAAACCTCTTGGAATTAGCTAGTCATTCGGAACTTAATATTGATGGGAGGTTTTATTGTATTTAATCTTAGTGAACATGCAGGAAGGTCTGGAGCATTTTGATTAGTACATTTGATCAGGTTTTTAAGAGTTTGGTTTTTACATTTTTTATAATCCTCAAATTATCTGCTATAAAACGTATTTCTCCGTCATAAATAACACTATATATTAATAAAACTTAATCACAGTATGTTCTTTAAATAAACTACTTTTAACATAATCCACATTGATTGTGGATTAGATATATGCAGTATATTGTCTATCCATTAATTAACCACAATATTGTGTCCATCACGTGGATGAGGCTGATCATCTAGATCATGATCCATTATTATAAATGATGTAGACTCATGTGGCCAATAAATTAATTCAGCCTTGACTTGCATACGATGGAGCAATCGATCGAAGAGTGCCTTTCCATAATATTGTAAATGATACGCATGCGAGTGCTGCTGTTCTCATATGAACGTTTATATTCAACAAGTTACAATCTAAATATTAATTTAAATATATACTACGTTTTATCCACATGATAATATATGTCTATAGACACAAGATGAAAAAAATAGGACAAGTCGTCATTGGATGGGCTAATCATGAAGGTTATATATCTAGCTAGCTAGTTGGCAGTACAGATGGCAGGCTTTTGTTTCTTCAAAAGAAATGTCGATAAAGTTTGAAAGAAAATGTCACAGTATACTGTCAATTCTAGCCTCACGACAGCTAAAAATCTATTAATTATTAAGGCCCGGTTTGTAAACTCGGATAATGAAATTTATTTCATTTTATCTTATTTTTTTATCTCAATATTCAAATACAAAAAATATAAATATTTTTTAATTTTTAATTCTCAATCTTTTTATTTAATTATTACAACTTTCTTGAACTTATAAAAAAAAAAACCATAAAAAATAATTCACTTTTTCAAATTCACTTTTTTAAACTTACAAAAACATAACATTAAAATGGTAACACTAAGGTCCAGTTTGACTACAAGAATTCTCATCTTATCATTACAAGTTTTTTAAATATCCACACAAAATATAATAAATCATTCAATTTTTTTAAATTCTAAAATAATAATAATATTATAAAAATAATATTTTAATAATATTTGATTCAACTTTCAACTTTCATCTCATATCAACTCGTTATAATACAGAAAGTAGCAATCTGTGCATTATTTTATACCGAGCCGCCCATGTTAGGCATTACTTTCACAATACATTCGCATGTATAAATTTCACATTTTATTTTTATTTTTATTTTTATTATTTTAAAAATATCTTTAAAGATATTTAAAAAAAAAAAATATTAATATATTAAAATTATTTCTTTAATTATTAAATAAAAAAATTAAATACATGAACAATCAAAATAAAAGAACAAACTCACGAGAGATGCTAGCATTTTCCTATTATGATATATGGAAATGGCAGCGATATGAGAAAATTTCAGACATCAAAGCTGCGGCAATAATCCCAGATAGGTAGCAATGGGGACCGGGGTATTTGACTCACAGCTGCGGCATACATGCACAACGCTCATGATGATCACTAGTCTACTAGTCCACCCGCCCGTCAACGTTTCCTTCGGTATATATATACATATACATATAGTCATCTGCATATCGGAAACTCTAATCTCGAGCCTTTTTACAGAGAGCAGGAGAAGCAATTTGCAGTAGGCGATTTACCCCGAATTATTAAGCAAGTAAGTCCATTGCCCTTCGCTTGTTAATTAACCTTTCTTCTTTTCTGCTTTCTTTTGTGATTTTCTTCCTCTAACATACTAAAACATTTGGCCAGTTTTTTCTGTTGATCTGCAAAGCGGCCTAATGAAAGAAAACAATAGTTTACATTGCTTAATTTTAATGTTCAATTTAATTAAATGGTTCTATTGATCTTCTGAGGTGCTAAAGCTGAACTATCTGGGAACACCACGGTAGAAGCTGTACTATTCTGAAAAGTTATAATTAGATCAATCGGTATATACATGCATGGATTTTACAGTTTCGATAGTTATTTTTGGCATTACCGTTTCAATAGTTTACTGGATCTTAATTAATTTTTAGTATATTTTAGTATTCTTCTGACTTCTGGATTTAAGAGCTTCTCAAAGAATTGATACATAACCTAAATTACCCGCCTGATCCCAATAGCAATATTACAATTTTCATTCTCCTTTTACCAGAGTTAAATTCCCACTAGTCAATTCATCAGCTTCTTTGTGATCACCCAATCTAGGTGCTTTTCCACTTGCAAAGGAATTGCCTAATATTTCCATACAGTTCAGCTGTTTAATTTTTCCATTTTGAAAGCCAGAATAGAAAGATAAATAAATAATTCCCTCATGAAAAATGGAACCTAAGCCACAGTACTAAAAATATCACTGGCCTAGCTATTGTATTGCATAAGCAAAATAAATGGAAATGAAGAAACAACGAGATAAATAGATGGATGATTTCTAGCTTAAAGTCTTGTTTATTTTTAGAGATGAGATGAGATGAGATAAGTTAAAATTAAAATTAAAAAATTGAATAAAATATTATTAAAATATATTTTTTAATATTATATTTATTTTAAAATTAAAAAAAAATAAATTATTTATTTTATTTTATATAAAAATTTTAAAAAATTATAATAATAAAATTAAAATTTTTTAAAATTTTAAATTTTTAATCTTGAAAACAAACATGCCAACCTAATTGATTATATTATATTAGTGGAAATGTTTGTCTTACGTACAGACGTCATGATATTTTTTAGAGATTTGCTACACGTCTATCTACAGTACACGCATCCTCCCACTCAACCTACGTGGCTCTTCTTCTTGTTCTTTTTTTCTTTTTTCTTTTTTTTAAGAAAAAGAAAACCTGAGATTTCTGAAACGGTAGACGGTTCATTTCATCCCCTCCCCACGTTCTTCACTTCTTCAGAAATCTTAGAGAGAAAATACAGAAAAACCCAATGTAACTACCAACGAAACCAAATCAGTGGAAGAAAAATGGGTAGGTGAATTGAATTTGGATGGGATTCAACCAGATTGGGACGTGCGGATTGGGTGACTACTCTGAAGTACTCTCAAATACTCTCACTATTATTTTTTATTTTATTATTACTTTTTATCTATTTTTACTATTATTTATTACTTTTTACCTACTTTTTATTATTATTCAATATTTTATTATTACTTTTTACCTATTTTTTATTATTATTTATAAATATTTTTAAACACTTTCACTATCCAAAACAAGCCTTAAACACGAAATTTCTGAAAATCTTCTCTCTCACCGTCTTCTTCTTCTTCTTCTCTCTCTCCCCTTCTTCGCCTCCTACGCTGACAGCCTAGGGGATTTCTGAAAATCGTCTCTCTCTCTCTCCTCTCTGTTAGTCATAGCCGCAACTCATGGCCTGCTCCGCCATTGCCGACGACGTCGCACGAACCCACGGTAACTCTTCTCTTCCATCTCTCTCTCTCCATCTGTTTCTCTGTTCATCACTCTGTCACATTCCCTTTTCTCTCCTCTTTGTTTCGTCCATGCCTAACAGTCCAAATCACTCCCATAAGGTTCTCTGCAACTATTTTTCTTTTCTTCTATTCTGTAATCAAATATCTGAACTCCCATTAAAGCTTTGCAACTTATCTAAGCTATGGAGTTTGAGGGAGAAGAGGAGTCTGAGGGAGTTTCCAGATGGGTACTTTTTTTTCTTTTTTTGGGAGTTTACAGATGGGTTCATTATGTAAGCTATGGAGTTTGAGGGAGAAGAGGAGTCTGAGGGAAGAAGAGGGACGCGTGATGGGTGAGAGAGAAAAACCATCACGTGGGCTATAGACCGGGTTCGGGTGGTGTGTGACGAATCAAAGCTACTTCAATCATCCCAGCTGATAGGTATCTAGATGGGGTACATTCCCAGTTGCGGCATGCACAATGCTCATGATGATGATCACGAGTCTAGTCCACCCTCCTAATTACTCAACGTTTCCTTCGATAGTTATCTGATACTGGAAACTCTTATCTCGAGCCTTTTATCAGAGAGCAGTAGAAGAATCTGCAGCAGGCGATTTGCCCGGATCAAATTATTAAGCAAGCAAGTTCATTTCCTTCCGCTTATTAAAACACACTAATTAAGACAGCAATTCCATTTTAATTAACCTTTCTTCTTTTCTGCTTTCCTTTGTGATTTTTTTCCTTCTAACGTACTGAAACATTTGGTCAGTTTTTTCTGTTCTGCAAAGCCGAATGAAAGAAAAAAAATAGATAAATAATAATTCCCACCTAATTATCTAGCTGTTTTTCCACTAGCCAAGGAATTGTCTAGTATTTCCAGTAAGTTCAGGTGATTTTTCCGTTTCTAAAGCTGGAATAAAGATAAATAATAATTCCCACCATGAAAAATGGAACCTAAGCCGCATGCAGTACTAGAAATATCACTCAGCCAATTGTATTGTCTAGGCAAAATAAATGGAAAAGAAGCACCTTGATTATATTTATATTAGTGGAAAGGTTTGTCTTAGATGTCATTTTTTTAATGGGAGCTTTTATAAAATTAGTGAAATTTGTATGCAAATACTTCAAACGGATCTTGTACTATGTCTTTAGAATATAAACGGATCTTCTACATTTTTATCATAAATTTGTTAATATTAGTGAGAATTTTTATGCTTTGTATTGGGATCACAGAGTTGCACACAAAATCATGGGTAGAGATGCTCTCTCCACTCGTATTGCGGATATTGACAAAAAGCTAGCTGGGACTCCAATTATTGCTGAAGAGCGTTCTATATTTAAAGTGCACGAGCAGTTACTCAAGGGAAATGAGAAGGCATACAAACCCGTGCTGCTTGCGATCGGTCCTTACAACGACCATGGCAAGGTTGGGCATGGGCTTATGGAAGAGCATAAACTCAGGTATCTGAAGCAAATGCTTCAAAGGAGAGAGGAATGTAGTGTGAAAGATTACATTAGTGCCTTGAGTTATTTGGAAGAAAGAGCCCGGAATTGCTATGCCCAACGCATTAGCCTGAAAAAAGATGAGTTTGTAGAAATGATGCTACTTGATGGGTGTTTCATCATTGAGCTTTTCCGAAAGTGTAAGATGTCGAAGCTAAGGGATGAGCATGATCCAATCTTCAATATGAATTGGATGCTTGCCGCAATAGTGCGTGATCTAATATTATTTGAAAATCAACTTCCATACTTTGTTCTTACTAAATTGTTCGATATGAGTGAGCCAAAATCATGTGAAATTAGTCATGTTGGATGCTCAACCTCATATGATTCGAGTCATGTCCAGACCATACGACTTAGTGATGTCGCCATTAATTTTTTCATTGACTCATTATCAACATTTCAAGATTGGGATTTCATTGGTACTTATTCAACCGAAAAGATTAAGCATCTACTTTGTGGGACGCATATAGCTATTACTCCTCCACTCGCAAAAATGGTACATGAGCATCTAACGGTTGGAGACAAATTCAAGAACGCAGATTTTAAACATCTACTTGATTTGATACATACAATTATCAGGCTTTCAATACTTGATATGGAACTACATCATGCCACAGAAAGTCAAGAGGTTGGAGTCAAATTCAAGAAGGGAGAGATATTTAAGCATTTGTTTGGCCTAATACTTAGAGTTGCAAGTCCTTTACTTGCAAAATTGGGAAATATGAAGAAGGGCGATAAGAAAAAGTCTTCATGTCATGGAGATGATGATCAGAATAATCAGATTGAAGAATGGGACTTAATACAGCCATATGGAACAGAGCTTCATGACGCTGGAGTCAGTTTCAAGATGGCAAGAAAATTTAGGGATAAATTTAAGGAGAATGACAAGTGGATCAAGTCAATACCTGATGATATCATTGCATTTCAAGAGGCTGGAGTTGAATTAGAGAAGGCAGTTAAATTTTGCCAGCTAGTTGCTCAAGAAAGGCCAAATGAAGATGGCAAGTCCAAACTTTGTGGAGCCAAATTCGAGATGATAGAGAAATTTATGCGCCTACCTTTTCTGAATAAGATTGAAAATTGGAACTCAATTCCTCATGGCACAAAGTTTAAAGAGGCCGGAGTCGAATTCAAGAAGGCAAAAAAATTTACGGATACAAAAAATATGACAAGGCCAATACCTAATGCAACAGAGCTTAAAGAGGGTGGAGTCAAATTCAAGAAGGCAAAGCAACGTACCACCTTTACCAAGTTTAGCAATGGGGTCTTGGAAATTTCGCCTTTGAGAATAGACGATGAAACTGAAATTTTTTTGCGAAATCTAACTGCATTTGAGCAATATAGTCCAAACAATGATTCGAGTTACGACGTCACCACTTATGTATGCTTCATGGATGAGCTCATTGACTCTCCAAAGGATGTTGAATTACTCCGTCGGAAAGGAATCATTGAAAATTGGTTGGGTGATGATGAAGTTGCTTCCACCATGGTTAACAAGCTTGGCCACCATGTCACCATTTCAAACTCCCTTTATGCTAAAAGTACTTCCATTGATATGAACAGGCATTGCGCCAAACGCTGGAATGAATGGAAGGCAAATTTGAGGCACAATTATTTCCATAGTCCTTGGGCTTTGCTTTCAGTTTTGGCGGCTATCTTATTGCTCGGACTTGCAATTACACAAACCGTGTTTTCTATTATTCATTAGGTTTTCATGTAGTGTCTTAATCTTATTGTTCTCTTAGTTAATGTAATATAATGTTGAGTTTAATAATATTTTAGAAATTAAATGAGTTATGTGGTTCCTCACCAAGTCTTTTGTTTGAGCTAAAAATCATATTTTATTGAATAATAATGTGGAGCACGTACACATCTACTTCGCATGCTTGATTTTTCATATTGCATGAGAGTTAGCACTAGTCTAAACAGACCAGGGATAGTCATTGAAGTAGAACTTCGGGTCAACCCTAAATATTGAAACAACCAATAGTTTAATGTATAATGATAAAGTTTCTTTGAAATAGCTAGCTAGCTTGTAGAATTTTCCTATACATGAATAGTGACTCACTAAAAAATGAGCAGTATAGAGGCTATCCCAAGTGCAGGAGCGTGTCTTGTAATAATTAGGAATAAATTCTTAAATCATCTTCACAAGGAAAGTGCTAAAAATAAACTCATGTAAAATGGTAGAAATATTTACAATGAGAAAATAAAAATAAAGTGATGATATATACAATGAATGGAAGAGTAATGAAAATGAAAAGATTACTCGTCGTGAACCAGATTCATTTTGTTGGTTTTGAGTGTTGAGGTGCAAGACAGTAAATTAAAATTGCTAGAAACTAAATGACTGAAATTTAAATTGCAGAAATTAAAAGTGCGGGAAAGATAAATGAAAATAATTTAAATGCTGAAATTAAAAATGTAGGAAAAGTAAATGATGGTAATTTAAAGTGCAGGAAATTAAATGACATAAATTTAAATGACGGAAATTAAAAGTGCGGGAAAAATAAATTGCAGTAATTTAAATGAACTGAAATTTAAAGTGCAGGAAAAATAAATGGCAGTAATTTAAATGAATTGAAATTGAAATAAACATTGCAATAATTTTTCATAAACTTCAAACTAAAATAAAATAAAAATAAAACTAAAAATGGAAGCTACAGGTGAAGGAGAAAAGCTCGATAACAACAGTTGGTCCATTAGGCTCTCAACTACGTTACTGGACTCCCTCTCTTCACCCGAGCTTTATTGAAAAATTGAAAACAGGCTAAATTACACTACTCCTACTCCTACTCCTACTCCTAAATCTACCCTACTCCTAATTCCTAATTCCTAATGAGTTTCTCCGTCCGTTAACAAGGTCTTTATATAGGCTTCAAATAAATCACTGTTGCTTGAAAATTCCTTTCGTCCGTGAGTTTGGCATTTTTTTATTTCCTTTCCAGCTGCATCTTGTCGTTTGCTTTGCTGGCGTTTAATTCTTTCTGGTTTCCAACTTTCCAGCTTTTCTCCCGCATGTGTTCCTTTCTTTCGGCGTGATTCAATTTTTTTGTTTTCTCGATGTTAATTCTGAAAGCTCTATTGTCTTCATGTGTTGTCCACCGAAAGCAAACATTATTTATTTATTTATTTCGCTTGAGTTGCAGCGTATTCGTGTCTCTTCCATTTTTTTGTTTTCTTCCGTTCTTTCTGCATGTGGTCTTCATGTCTTTTATTTCTTCCTCTAGCTGAAGCCGCAGCATGAGCAACAAGTTTTTATTCTTTTCGGCTTCCTCTTCATTTGTTTTTTTGTGTATCTCCCAGCGTGAATCAGTTGAAATGAAAAGTCAAACCACTGTGTGGAATTGGTGGCAGTTTCACGGAAGCACAGTCGTGGCGGTTTCTTCCTGACCGGGGCTATGGAGGTGCTGAGCTAACACACGGTGGCAGTGGATGGTAGTGTTTGGAGCAGTGCCTGAAAATGTTGTCGTGTGTGGAAGTTACGTGAAGGTTTGGCTGTGCATGCTCCGAAGGCATGCATGGAGGCTGGCAGAGGTAGTGCATTGTTGCGGTGCAATGTGGTTCACTGTGGTGTATGGAGGTTCAGTGGCAGCGGCTGCTTGGGCATGGTGCTGTCTAGGCACAGTGCAGCGTGGATGCCTTGGCTTGGCGTTGCTAGGTGGTGCTTGGCTGGGCAACGGGTTGTTGTCTTGGACGTGCAGGTTGAAGATGATAAAAATGACATATAGTTTTGGTCTATGGACAAAACTACATGTCGTTTAGGAGTAGGCTGTAAAACAAAAACAAATAAAAATAAAACTAGACAAACAACAACAGAAAAATAAATAAAAGCAAAATAAACTAAAACTAGAAGAAGAAAATAATGAAGAATAAAATATTAAAGGTGTGTTGTGCAAATGAATAAATATTGCTCAATTAAATCACAAGTTATAAAATTAAGCATAAACTATGCTTTTGATTAATTTAAATCACAACTTGGATTTATGCCTTTTAACCATTTTTTCATTTAAAACCAATGATAAAATAATAAAACAATTAAAAATATATTGGTTTTAAATGTATAAAATATGCAATAATGCAACTCAATCAAATAACCACATGACTATGCAGGTGGCTAGCTTGTTTTTGTTCAAAAAATATAAAATTATTTTTAATATTAAAATATATTTCTTGTTTCATATTTCTAGTATTAGATCGAAGCGTAGAGCACTTTATAAAATAATGTTGGATTTGGAGAACCCAGAGATGCCAAGATCTCATATCAACTGTTGTGGAAAAATTTAATAAAGAGAGCATACCTATAATCATTGGAGAGAAAAGCTAAATGGTGATTCCATGGTTTTCCTAAGGAAGCAACCTCTGATGGTTAACTCGATCTGGAGGAGTTAATATTGGTCTAGCCCAAACTAGGGGCCCAAGGCCCATCATCCATTAAGGATAGCTATTCAAAGGAGTTGTGTAGCTTAATGCAGACCCTAGCCGCCCTGGTTATTAGGAGGGATAAATCTCACATTACGAGCATAACGTGGTGATTAGTTAACTCCGACACATTTGGGATAAGCTTTCTAATGGCTACGCATTGTGCCTATCTATTAGTACTCATCTAATATTCCCCATGCCTATATATAGGGGCAACAAGTAATCTTCGAATCATCTGATTGAACAATCTTAAATTATTATCTCTCACTTATTACTGACTTAAGCATCGAAGGTGTCATAGGCACACCGTGCTGCCCACTTAATGATTTGCAGGTTAACGATCACAATCGGTGGCGGGACACGTCCTTTATAGTGGCTCCATCTGTGGGATACTGTAATCTATGATTTCAGTTTTTCATTGGACTTTAACGTGGTTCCCTCATGCCGACCATGACACATTCTCAAGCAACTTGTGAACTGGAAGTAACGCCTACGGACATGGAAATACAATTAGAAATAACTGAAGAAAAGCTGAAGATGGCGTTAGACGCCATGGAAAACCTAAGGAAAGAGAACAAGGAGCTAAAGAGCCACAACATTGGGCTCAGTGATGCTACCATACCCGACCATAGCAAACAGGGAGAAGAAGAAGCACATAGCAATGAGGGAGTGAACGTGGAGGACGTGGAAAAGAAGAAGTAGCATGATGAGCTACGTAGCCTCACCGGCAAGTACGAGGAGATGGTGAAGAAGATGGGAGGATCTTCCTTGATGGAACAATTGTTGAGCCGCACAGATTTGCCTTATAGCGTGGAAGTAATGGTCGTGCCGCTCCGCCGAAGTTTAATGTGCCACAGATAGAGATGTATGATAGGTCCAAGGACCCAGTAAATCACTTGAAGAACTTCAAGGTGCATACCACACTCCACGACCTCCCAAGAGAAATCACATGCTGATCTTTTCCCCTAACTCTGAGGGTAATGGTGAGAGGATGGTTTGGAACGCTACAGCCAGGATCAATCGCTAGCTTTTAAGAGCTAGCTAGGCAATGCTTAACACCATTTATGCCTAGTAGGAGGTGTAGGCGCCCAATGACGTACCTCCTGATCGTAGGGAAGATGAGAGCCTAAGGACATAAGTCACCCACTTTAATAAAGAAAGTTTGAGGACAGATGACCAAGACGAGAAGATTACACTAGCTGACCTGTTAGGCGACATCTGGCCACGTAGCCCGTTCATGACTGAGTTGGCTAGAAAGATCCCCTCTACCCTAAGAGAATTCATGGATAGGGTGGATGACTTCGTCAACGTTGAAGATATAAAAGGCTCTTGTAGAGCCAAAGAAAACATAATTGCAACTATCATTAAATCGCTGGAAAAATATCGAGGCTTTTCCAGCAATTTTCCAACTTTTTGCAAAAATATATCGCCGCAATTAAGTTTTCTCAATGATTTAACATCAAACGGGAAGGCCTTTCCCAACGATTTTTTTAATAATTGCGGCACAAAAAATTGCCGGAAAAAGTAACTATTTGCGGCGATTTTTGTAATTTGCTAGTTTAACTTATAACTGAGCAGACAATTGCGACGAGCATGGGGTGCAGTAAAAATCGCGGAGAAAGACCATTTGCAGTGAATTTAGGGGTTATTTGCGACGATTTTTAGAGCCGGGAAAGGCCTTGTCTCTTGTAGTGTCCGTGCATGCATGGGTGGTCCCTATATACAGCTTGGTTGAAACTTACAACTCACGACGCATTAACACTTATCACTATATATGATGATATAGATCGATTATGACAACATCTGAGTCAATTAATTAACTAAAATACTCACAAAAACTAGATACTCAAATTGTAAGTTATTTATAACACAAAATATATCGGTCAATTAAGTGGACAACATGAGGTTTTAATGTATTTAATCTTAGTGAACATGCAGGAAGGTCTTGAGCATTTTGATTACTACATTTGATCAGGTTTTTAAGAGTTCGGTTTTTACATTTTTTATAACCCTCAAATTATCTGCTATAAAACATATTTCTCCGTCATAAATAACACACTATATATATATATATTAATAAAACTTCATCACAGTATGTTCTTTAAATAAACTACTTTTAACATAATCCACATTGATTGTGGATTAGATATATGCAGTATATTGTCTATCCATTAAATTAACCACAATATTGTGTCCACAATATTGTAGACTCATGTACGTGGCCAATAAATTAATTAAGGCTTGACTTGTATACGATGGAGCAATCGAAGAGTGCCTTTCCATAATATTGTAAATGATACGCATGCGAGTGCTGCTCATGTTCTGTGAACATTTATATTCAACAAGTTACAATCCAAACATTAATTTAGAATAGTACGTTTTATCTACAATCCAAACATCTATGTCTACTCAAGATGATAAAAATAGAACAAGTCGTCATTCGATGGGCTAATCATGAAAGTTATAGCGCGTAGGCTTTTTTTCTTTTCAATTTGAAAAGAGAGAGGAAAAAGCAACTCTGACCGATAATATTATTTTTTAATTTTAATTCCCAATTTTTTTTAATGTTAGATTTTTTAATTTTAATATTAAATCACTGCACGTCAAATATATATAAACATAAATAATACAAATTGTGTATATATAAATATATACAAGCCAATTTTTTAGATTTGTTCACAAATTATGCACTATAAAAATCTCATAATTTTTAAATTAGAGTTATATTTAATTTAAATTTATAATTAACGTTTAAATTTATAATTAACGTTCGAACGTTAATTAATGAGGTTCGAATGTTGGCACCAAAACATTTCACATTTGCATGTAAGTAGTCACATTGTCCGAATGTATATGTTGTTGTGAAATATTATGCAAAACACACACACCAACGATAGCAAATAAAGTAAAAGCAACACAATCAAGCGCACGACACACAATATACGTGGTTTGGCAAATTCCCTACGTCCACAGAGCTGCATAAATCTTATTAACCAGAGGAGATTACAATCACTCAATCTCAACTCACACTCTCTAAAGCTTTTTGCTCTCTCACACAATAAGCACTCACTAGACAATGTTCTCTCTCAAAATATGCTTGAGGCCGTCCAACACAAGTCTAATATGCCATATATATAGCACACGATGTGGAAACACTAATCCTGGTAAAACTGTGCACTTCGCTCGAGCGGCGTGTTGAGCGCGCTTCGAGCAAACAGCCAAATGAACATTGGCTCGAGCGGAGTGTCGAGCGAGGGTCGAGCGAACACTAGGGTTTGCATCTCGCTCGAGTGGAGTGTCGAGCGTCCATCCGCTCCAGTGGTATGTCGAGCGGAGCTCTCTGACTTGCTTTCGCTCGAGCGGTCTGTCGAGCGATGTCGAGCGCACTTGGCTCGAGCCAACTGTCGAGCCAACTTTCAGCAAACACCTTTTCAGCTCCAAAACCAGTCTCCACATATACCCCAACAATCTCCCACTTGGAGACTAGGTCTCCACATGCCAGCCACTGTTTCCAACCAAGCCTTATCATCTCTGCAGCTCATAGCTCCCGTCTTCAAGCCAGAAGACGCACTGAAGTTAAGCCCGACTTCAGTCTTCCACGTACATCGCCCTTAGTCAGCACATTCACAGGGCAACTCACAACTCCCACTGCACTAGGGGTATCCGATCTCGAACCGATCTTGGCAACCTTAGCCAACTTTTCCAGGCTTTCATGAGGAACGACAAAGCTGACTCCCTTTAGCTTCCTCACATGTTTCACGCGATCAAGCCTGCATTTTTGCACTCTTGTATTTCCCTGCACATCACTAGACCCTGATGTTAAATACAAAGAGTTAGATCTCTTACCATGCACTAAGACCAGCGCACCTTTAATGATCTTCCAAGTTCCTCCAGAGAATGCTACTGCAAAACTGCTATCATCAAGCTGTCCCATAGAGATAAGGTTTTTCTTCAGATCTGGAACATGTCTGACTTGTTGTAAAGTCCACACGCTCCTGTTTGGAAGTGTGATGTGCACATCACCCACTCCCACTACATCTAGTACCTTTCTATCAGCCACATACATCTTCCCAAAATCACCAGCAACATAATTCTGCATAATTTCTCGATGTGAGATGCTATGGAACGAAGACCCTAAATCCAAAACCCAATCATCAATCGAACTGTGCACTGCAAGGAGTAAGGCATCATAAATTTCATCTGCCACTACATTCACAGCATCGTCATCAGAACTTTCTTGATTCCTGCAGTTTCTCTTGATGTGGCCTGGCTTGCTATAACTCCAGCATGTGATCTGCTGCCCAGATCTCATCTTACTCTTGGAGCTTGACCTGCCATGTCCTTTGCCCCTATTGTCAACAATCAGGGCAGATTCTGAACCCGAGGACTCATCTGAGTCTCTCCTACGTACCTCTTCAGCAAGCACCATGTTACGTATGTCATCGTAGTTCAGTTTTGCCTTGCCGGCTGAACTACTCACAACCATCCTCATGGCCTCCCAACTATTTGGCAATGATGCCAACAGAATCAACACTCTAATCTCATGATCAAACTCAATCTCTACAGAAGACAGTTGATTTGTGATCATATTGAATTCATTCAAGTGTTGGGCTACAGACATACCTTCCGACATCTTCAGATTGAACAATTTCTTCATCAAGTGTACCTTATTGTTCGGCCACGGCTTTTCATACATACCTGAAAAATTCGCCATGAGATCCACCGTAGTTCTCTCCTTACTGACATTGTGTGCCACTATTCTGGACAAGGTCAGCCGAACAAGCCCTAGAACCTGTGGATCTAACAGGGTCCACTCAGCATCAGCCATACTCTCCGGCTTCTTTCCCAACAATGGAAGGTGGAGCCTCTTCCTATATAGATAATCCTCAATTTGCATCTTCCAATACCCAAAATCAGTGCCATTGAACTTCTCGATCCCGGGTCTGTTCACTTTATCTCCAGCCATCATTCTCCTTCAGATCCGACCTTGGCTTTTGATACCAGTTGTTGTGAAATGTTATGCAAAATACACACACCAATGATGACAAATAAAGTAAAACCAACACAATCAAGCGCGCGACGCACAATATAAATGGTTCGGCAAATTGGCTACGTCCACAGAGCTGCATAAATCTTATTAACCAGAGGAGATTACAATCACTCAATCTCAACTCACACTCTCTAGGGCTTTTTGCTCTCTCACACAATAAGCACTCACTAGACAATATTCTCTCTCAAAATATGCTTGAGGCCTTCCAACACAAGTCTAATATGCCATATATATAGCACACCGTGTGGAAACCCTAATCCTGACAAAACTGCGTACTTCGCTTGAGCAGCGTGTCGAGTGCGTTTCGAGCAAACAGCCAAATGAACACTGGCTCGGGCGGAGTCGAGCAAGGGTCGAGCGAACACTAGGGTTTGCATCTCGCTCGAGCGGAGTGTAGAGCGGGACTCGACCATACCTCTCTATCTTCCATCCGCTCGAGCGGTTTGTCGAGCAGTGTCGAGCGAACGTGGCTCGAGCCAACTGTCGAACCAACTTTCAGCAAACACCTTTTCAGCCCCAAAACTAACATATGTGACATTCGAAAGTAAATTTTCCGTAAGTTCAAACGTATAAAAAATCTCATTTGTTTTTAGTCACGGTTTGGGGATTGTCACAATTTCCCAACCATCACTAAAAATCAATTGTGTTGTAATGAATTGAGTTTTGACTAAGTCTTGATAAATTGTTTCTATTTTTTTTTATAATTTTTTTATTACTTAATGATTAAAGAATTATTTTTTAAAATGTTTAAGAGTATAAAAAATATTAAAAAAAAACTTTTATGCTCTTATCAAGACCCATCTCGTGCTACACGGTGCACTGCTCGAAAAGAAATGTCGATAAAGTTTGAAAGAAAAAGTTAAAAGAGTGGCCCACTGAGAATCCTACCAAGGGATCCTCCGACAAGGTAGTTTCCCATTTCTTTTTCTTTTTTGATTTTTTTTACATGAAAAATGCTGGTTACAACGGCCTGGTGCAACTAGCGTGCCAAGTCAAATGTGTTTTTCATTTGCTTTTTTGTTCTTGATGAAATACATCGTTTCATTTTCTCCTTCCCCTCTCTCTTCATTTCATTTGCTCTCTCTCTCTCTCCCTCGAAATTTCATCGATTGCCTCCCTCTCCCTCTCCATCTCCTGGCCTCGATCCCTCTTCAAGTTCACTCCCTCTCCTTTCTCCTCCAACCGACCTCTCCCTCTCCTTCTCCATACACACTGAACCAACATCACATAATGAGAAGAACCAATAAGATAAATAAAAAAAAAAACTACTCCTCATCAAAATGATTTGAAAAATCAAAAAGCATATTAAGACCAGAATTAAAAGCAAGAAAACAGAAAACAGATTTCATACTCATAACCATCTAGGTATGGAGCTAAAATAGCATTAAAACAAAAAAGAAAAAACAAAACTTGAAATTTTGCTTTACAAAGATACCCAAAAACATTAGAGAGATGTCAAACGGAGATGTCAATGGCAGTTCCATTCAAAGGGAAATCTAGAAATCTAGAAATAAACTCATCTCCTTCATGTGACCGAGCAGATGGATCTATTCAAAAATCTAGAAATAAAAGGGAAAAAAAAAACTTGCCCAGCAGATTTCCAGATGGATCTATTCAAAAAATACAGAACTAACCCAGACAAGAATATGCACGAGATGGAGAGGGAGAGGGAGGGATCACACATTAATAGGAGATGTAGATGGAGATGGAGGGATTACACATTAATCGGAAGGTAGAAAAAAAAACCAAGAAAGTAAACCAAACCAGGAAGGTAGAATGGAAGAAGAAAGTGGAATTTGTTTTTCCATTTTTTCCTTTTGTTTTTCCTTTTTTTTATTCCATGTAAGCTCCTACTACAGCCGGTTACCCCCTGATTGCACATCCATGTTGTCTCTAGCAAAACTATTTTTACATTCTTAATTTTTTTTTAAAATTCACAGCATTAATAAAAAAGACTTTTATAAAAAAATATGTCATATTTAAAAATAATATGTTTTTTTATATTTTTTAAGATGGAATCTATTTTTTTCAATGAAATTGTATGAGACTTATTTATTTGTGATTTGTATAAATTATTTCTCTATTATTATAGTTGTAAGCTCCTTGACTTGACATATGACTTTAGATTTATAAGCTTAAAAGCTCGTTTAGTTCCTTAACTGCATTCAGCTCAGAAAAGTTCAATTCAAGTTTAGACCCTTTCTAACATCTAAACAATCAACTCTCAAATCACTAAACTTATCTCAATTTAAAACCTCTTCACACGTGGGACTCACAGCTATTTTCAACTCAAACCTTATTTACACGTGGGACCCACAACCCTTTTCAACTCAATATCCTTTACACATGAAACCCATAACCTTTTTCAACTTTCGATAAATACATCTAAACTCATCTTAACATCAAAACACATTTAAATTCATCTTGGGTGAACCCCACAGAACTCACTCCACCACTCAACTCACTACCATTTATAGAGAACTCAATTCAACTTAACATCCAAATGTAGCCTAACTAAGTTTATTTTTACACTTCATCTTTCACTCTTTCTACCGCTTAGATTCTTTGGTTTCCATTTTCTTCTTGAATTATTTTAATTATCTATTTACATAATATTATTGATTTTATTTGGCTATTCTTATGAATTTAGTCTCCCCTTGGATTCTCAAGATCTTAAGCTCTTTAGTGTATTTGGGTTTCGATAGCGTCGTAATTGGAAGTACTATATCATATTTAAGTAGTTAGGAATATTGTTAACTTTAAATAAATTTTAAATGTTTACATATTTAATAAAACTATTTAATTTTTATTATTATATTAAAGATAAAAGGGGCCTCATTATCTTAATTTTTGCTTGTGCCTTATTTTATACTGAGCCGCCCATACGTGTCAGACATTGCTTTCACAGTACATTCGCAAATCACAAATATATCATGCTTTCACAATACATTCGCAAATCACAAATATAATGATATATAGAAATTGCAGCGATATGAGAAAATTTCAGAGATCAAAGCTACTTCAATCATCCCATGCAGATAGGTATATAGATGGGGTATTTGACTCACATTCACAGTTGCGGCAAGCATACACAGTGCTCATGATGATGATCACTAGTCTTCTAGTCCGCCCTCCTAATTAGTCAACGTTTCCTTCGGTACTATATATAATAGTTATCTGCATATTGGAAACTCTTATCTTGAGCCTTTTATCAGAGAGCAGTGGAAGAATCTGTAGCAAGTAAGTTCATTTACTTAGCATCTTACGTACTTTTCAATATTCACTTTAATTATAGGGTGGAATTATTTTCAAATGGTTCTATTCATCTTCTGATCAGTCGTTGCTAAAGCTGAACTATTAATTTGAGAAGTACTCCACGGTAGAAGTATTCTGGAAAGCTATAAGATCAATCGGTATATAGATTTTACAGTTTCAATAGCTTTTTTTCGTATTGCCGTTTCAATAGTCACTAGCTAGATAATTCTTAATTAATTATTATTATTTTATTTTTATCAATTCACAGTGTTCTTCTGACTTCCGAGTGTGTGAGTAGATTTATTTTTCTTTTTTATAAGAAAAAGCATCTAAGATTTAAGAGCTTCACTAAGAATTGATAGGCAATCTAAATTACCGGCCTGATTCCATTAGTAAGATTAGAATTTTCACTCTCCTTTTACCAGAGTAAAATTCCCACTCAATTCGTCAGCTTCTTTCACACATAATCTAGCTGTTTTTCCACTAGCCAAGGAATTGTCTAGTATTTCCAGTAAGTTCAGGTGATTTTTCCGTTTTGAAAGCCGGAATAAGGATAAATAATAATTCCCACCATGAAAAATGTATTGAAGCTAACGTCTATTTATAATGTAGTTTTTCAATAAAAGCTATTATTAGTCTTTTGCTATTCTAGTTAAACTCTGTTATCATGCATCTTGGAATAGTATGATCATTAATACTTTGTAATTTTCAATGCTGCATATATATAATGTATTGCTCCATCTGAAATCAGTAGAACATCAGAATCAATCAACAAGTATTTTGGTTGAAGTTCTCTTTTATTTTTCCATATTTTTATCACATCTCTGTACTAAAATACCAACAGTTGGTATCAGAGCAGCTTTCGGTCTCTTTGGGATATGATGGCTGCGCCTAGTTCATCTGCAACTCTTCCCATTTTTTCTGGTGAAAACTATGACTATTGGAGCATAAAAATGAAAACCCTTTTCCAATCTTTTGATCTATGGGATGTCATTGAAAATGGAGTCTCTTCAGTTGCTGAAGGCACATCTGAAGGAGCTTCTGATCTTACCCGAGTCAAGTCTGATAAGCAAAGGGATGCAAAAGCTTTGTTTATTCTGCAACAAGGTGCGAGTGAGTCCATCTTTCCAAGGTTGATGAGGGCTTCTTCTTCTCAGCAAGCTTGGGAGATCCTGCAACAAGAATTTCAAGGTAATACCAAAGTTAAAATTTTCAAACTTTAAGGGCTAAGAAGGGAATTTGAAAATCTCAAAATGAAAGAATCTGAGAATATCAAGGACTATTGCTCTAGAGTCATTGAAGTAGTAAATCAAATGAGGGCTTATGATAAAAATATTTCAGATGAAAGGATTGTTCAGAAAATCCTCATAAGCTTGACTGAAAAATATGACCATGTTGTGGTTGCCATTGAAGAAGCTAAAGATCTCTCTTCATTTTCTATCACCGAGTTAATGGGCTCACTTTATGCTCATGAACAACGGATTGGCAGAAGGAATGAGGTGTCTTTGGAAAATGCATTTCAATCCAAAGTTAGTCTAAAGAATCAAAAGCAAAAGGACTTCAAGAAAAAGTTCAAGGGCAAAGCAAAAGGAGGAGAAAATTCTCAAAAGAAGAAGGGAGAATTTTCACCGTGCGGTGTTTGTAAGAAGACTAATCATTTGGAGAAAGATTGTTACCACCAGGGTAAGCCACAATGCTCAAATTGCAAGAAGTTTGGACATGAGGAGAAAGATTGCCGGTTCAAGAACAAAAATCAGCAAGCAAATTTCACCGAGGACATGGAAGAGCAGTTGTTCTATGGTTGTCATGTTGCAGCCGAGCAAAAAAAGAGAGTGGTTTCTAGATAGCGGGTGCAGCAACCATATGACATCAGATGGGAGCTTATTTTCTCAAATCGAGAAATCAGTATGTGTTAAAGTGAAGCTTGGAAATGGAGATTTGGTGGAGGCAAGTGGTAAAGGTACGATTGCCGTGGAAACCAAGAGAGGAACTAGATTCATAAAAGATGTTCTTCATGTTCCTAGCCTTGATCAAAGTTTGCTAAGTGTTGGGCAAATTAATGATGCAAAATGGCTACTCACTTCACTTTGAGGGAGAGCTATGCTTCATTCTTGATTTAAAGAAAAACAACCAAGTTGTGGCAGAAGCTAAAATGGGAAATGGGAGAAATTTTCCCATTACTTGGCAGTACCTAAGAGCAATGATGGTCAAATTTGATGAAACAACTCTTTGGCATCAAAGGTTTGGTCCTTACAACCTAAATGCCTTAAGGATGTTAAATCAGAAGAACATGATAAGAGATATGCCTTTGCTGGACCAAAACATGCCTACTTGTGAAGGGTGTATGATGGGAAAGCAACATAGGCAGCCATTTCCATCAGGAGAAGCTTGGAGAGCAAAATCAGTACTTGAGTTAGTGCATACTGATCTGTGTGGTCCAATGAGGACACTCTCTCAAAGCCAAAACAGGTACTTTATGCTCTTCATTGATGATTTTTCAAGAATGACTTGGGTCTACTTTCTTAAAGAAAAATCAGAGGCTTTTAGTGTTTTCAAAAACTTTAAATTGCTGGTTGAAAATCAAAGTGGTCGAAAGATGAAGATCTTGAGAAGTGATAGAGGGGGTGAATTCAACTCAAGTAAGTTTAATGAATTTTGCCAAGAAGAAGGGTTGGAACACCAACTGACAGTTGCCTACACTCCACAACAAAATGGAGTCTTGAAAAGGAAGAATAGGATTGTTATGGAGATGGCTAGGCCATGATAATGGCAAAGGGCATTCCAAAAACATTTTGGGCTGAGGCTGTTAATACAACATTATATGTGCTAAATAGATGCCCCACAAAGGCAGTGAAGGATATGACTCCAATCGAAGCATGGAGTGGACACAAGCCAATTGTTAATCACTTCAAAGTATTTGGATGTTTGTGTTACATTCATGTACCTGAACAAAAGAGGCACAAACTCGAAGAAAAGTCAGAGAAAGGGATTTTTCTTGGGTATAGCTCTCAATCCAAGGGATATCGGATGTTCAATCTCAAAATTCAGCAGCTGGTCACAAGTAGAGATGTTCAGTTTGATGAGCATTTAACCTGGAAATGGGAAGAAGAGCATGAACTAGATCTAACTCTTCATGTTCCAGTTATCGAGCAAGTTGAAGAGAGGCTAGAAACATCAGCTCCAAATGATCAACCTTCATCAGCAATTTCGGTTTCAAGAAGTGACAGCAACTCTAGAAGTTCAGCATCTTCATCACCCGAGACTTCTCCAAGAAGATTCAAGGCATTGAACGAGATCTATGAATCTTGCAACTTCACTTCCATAGAGCCTAAAAATTATGCAGCAGCTTCTAAAGAACAAGTTTGGGTGGATGCAATGAAGGAGGAGATTAGAATGATTGAGAAAAACAATACATGGGAGCTGGTTGCATATCCTGACAGCAAGGATGTTATCGGAGTTAAGTGGATATACAAAACAAAGCTCAACCCAGATGGTTCTTTAAACAAGTGTAAGGCAATATTGGTTGCAAAGGGCTATTCACAATAGGCTGGAATAGATTTCAATGAAACCTATGCACCCGTAGCTAGGTTGGATACCATCAGAATAGTAGTTGCACTTGTAGCTCAAAGAAGTTGGAAGATCTCACAACTTGGTGTAAAATCAGCTTTTCTTAATGGAGAACTCGAAGAGGAAATGTATGTTCAACAACCCGAAGGCTTTATGAAGGAAGAAGGGAAAGTATTTAAGTTTAAAAAGGCTCTTTATGGGCTTAAACAAGCACCCCAAGCTTGGTACAGCAAAATAGTTAGCTATTTTTTTTATCATGGCTTCAAGAGAAGTGTTAGTGAACCTACACTTTATGTCCATCTCAAAGGTGAAAGTTTGCTCATTGTCTTACTTTATATTGATGATTTAATTATAACAGGAAATAACTCAATTATGATTGAATCATTCAAACAAGAGATGATGAAAACATTTGAAATGAGTGACATGGGATTAATGCACTACTTCCTTGGAATGGAAGTATATCAAGAAGGAGGTATTTTCATTTCACAAAGAAAATATGCTCTTGATTTGCTTAACAAGTTCAATCTGGCTGAATGCAAATGTAATACCCTGCTCCTTCTTTCCTTTTGACATAAGCAATTACGTCTGATGCGACAGCCCGTTCCTTCCCTCTAGTGTCTAAGAGCCCCGTTATGTGTGCTAGACCCCGATGGCATGTTTTTAAAGATACTGCGTAATTTCTAAAGTTAGCTTTGTGTTTTAAAGTTATGTGTATTTTAAATGGGTTATTCTCATCGTTATTTAACTAAGTAATATTTTAAATAACTAAATTATAATATCTTTGAAGAGCTCCAAATATATTATAATTGTGGGAATCATTTTATATAAATGATTCCAGTTATTTAAAATATTATGTGATTTAAATAATGATAGAATCCTTAAATTAATTTAATGGTTTTATTCTGTTAAATATGTTAACTAAGACTTCATTATTTTATAAATGATAAAGGAATATTATGCAGTCCATTCGTGTTAGATGGCAACCTACATGTATACATAACCTTAACGTTATTCTCTATTTAGTGCATAAGTAACTGAACTAGAAATAGAGCTATGCTTTACTTAGAACACTATCCTTCTATCCCATGCCCTTACGTGTCCTTTACTAGGATAAGACCTTCGGGAACCCATTACGGTCATTACTTCTTTCAACCTTACGTTCTATCTTGAGTGCCTACTCGCTAGGGTGAATCCATGATTCACCTTAGCGTTAAGACACTAAGACCTGTCTCATTCTTTTCATTAACCACGTTTCGACGCATGACTTAGACTAACTAAGTCACGCATCCCATTCTTAGGCAGTGTCCTCATCATTACCCTCATGTATCTTAGCTCACTCTAATTCCTCATGACCATCCATACACATTACACGGCTCTAGGCCACTCTGAGGCTTAAGCGCCGTGTAACCATGCTTAGGACAGATTACCCATTACATATGGTGAATCCGTCAGGCACGTGCGTTTAACCAGATAACATACGTACCTTACCCCTTTATCCCTTAAGACCATCATTTAATACATTGGTCACAGGCTCATATGGCAAGTGCCATACTCCGACACCAACCTTCTCTTACCTGGCTAGCACGACTCTTCATGCTAGCCGTACCTCATGACAGTTCATCCCAACACTTGACACAATGGGACTTCATTCATAAACACACTTATGTCAAGCCATATAGCTCGAGAGTATTCCCAAGCTACACTGTGGCCTTGTCACGTCACCTCATATACATCCTAGGTCATCACAGCACAACCTTATGATTGACCACATCACTTCATGACGTTGCCCAATCATGCTTCCGCTACACTACTCTGATACTTCTTAGCCACTTAGCACATACTCCTGGCCATAAGCCGATTACACGGTGACACTCATCGCCTTAGACTACAGCCATATCACTACTACAACACATACCACAACACCTTACGTCACGCCATATAGCTCGAGACCATTCCCAAGCTACATAGTGTAATACCCTGCTCCTTCCTTCCTTCTGACTTAAGCAATTACGTCTGATGCGACAGCCTGTCTGCTCCGACAGCCTGTCTGCTCCTTCTCTCTAGTGTCTAAGAGTCCCATTATGCGTGCCGACCCCGATGGCGTGTTTTAAAGATAGTACGTGATTTATAAAGCTAGCTTTGTGTTTTAAAGTTATGTGTATTTTAAATGGGTTATTCTCATCGTTATTTAACTAAGTAATATTTTAAATAACTAAATTATAATATCTTTGAAGAGCTCCAAATATATTATAATTGTGGGAATCATTTTATATAAATGATTCTAGTTATTTAAAATATTACGTGATTTAAATAATGATGGAATCTTTAAATTAATTTAATGGTTTTATTCTCTTAAATATGTTAACTTTGTTTGTTTTCAGAGATGAGATGAGATGAGATAAGATTAAAGTTGAAAAGTTGAATAAAATATTGTTAGAATATATTTTTTAATATTATATTTGTTTTGGGATTTGAAAAAGTTGAATTGTTTATTTTATTTTGTATGGGGATTTGAAAAAGATGTAATGAGGGATGTGAGGTTTTCAAAGTTTTCAAAGTTTTGGATTTTGGTCTTGAAAACAAACTAGGCCGTACTACATCATTTTATAAATGATGAAGGAATATTATTTTAAATAATATTCTATCTTGATTCCTCTCAATGCTTTTAATTAAATAAACGTTTACGCGTTTTCAAATTAGTATTTAAGGGTCATCGTGGGATCATTTTATTGATCCCCAGTCGTTGGGTTTTAGGATAAAACCCTAGCCCCTCTCTCTTTCTCCCTCACTTTTCCCCAGCCCTCTCTCTCTCCTCCCCTTCTCCCTCTCGGCTTGCACTGCACTATACCCATGGCCGAATGCTCCACTGCCCAGCCCAGAGCCGCTGTGCGCCGGTGAGCCTCACCGCCTCCCTCCGGCACCGCATGACCGGATGCCCCCTCCTCCACCTGCCGGTATCCCTCTCTCTCACGCACGGGTTTAGCCTCCCTCGCCGCAATACACCGCCACCCACAGTTGGTGACCACCCTCTCCGGCATCCTCAGGACACCACCTAGCTAACCCGACCACCCATGCATGCACACTCTCTCTCACTCTCCCACGGCTTCTCCCTCCCTCACAATGCACGACCAGCTTCTCCTCCACCGCCATGGACCACCGTGCCGCCACCACCGAGCCTCCTCGGCTCCACCAGCAGCCTCCCTTAGCCTAGCCCAAGCCTAAACCACCACTTTATGTGGTGGGTAGCCACTGCACGTGATGGACAGTCACTGCGCGTGACTGACCGCCACTGTTCACGGCGAGATCCACTGTGTTATGCCCCTTGCTACCATCACATGGTCACCTTAAGCCTTTCCAAGACCACACCTAGCTATCCAAATGCCTAAACAGCCACTGTACGCGGTGTAGCCACCCCGTACGTTCCTTCCGACGTTATCGCTGTGACAACTAACGAGCGACGCACGGGTTATCCCGTCGATGGTATAATCCTCTATCCCTCACTATTTATATTAGATGCTAGTTGGTTGGTTAGGTTGTGGACTGTGCTGTTAGTATTATAGGGTTTGCTGTGTAGTATGGTGATGTGATGGGCTGTGACGTGAAGTGTTGGGCGTAGTTGGGATGTGTGCTGTGTAGTGTTGTGGACTGTGCTGTGAAGTGTGGTTGTGGTTTGTATGCCATAGTGGCTTAGTGCTGTGAAGGGAGTACACGTGAAATGTACTCCACGTGGCGGAACGACGCACCATATGGCGTGTATGTCATAGTGGTGATGTCGCGTAGTACTGAGAAGGGAGTACACGTGGAGTGTACTCCATGTGGTGGAACGACGCACCATATGGCGTGTATACCATAGTGGTGATGTCGCATAGTGCTGTGAATGGAGTACACGTGGAATGTACTCCATGTAGTGGAACGACGCACCATATAGCGTGTATGCCATAGTGGTGATGTCGCGTAGTGTTGTGAAGGGAGTACACGTGGAATGTACTCCACGTGGCGGAACGACGCACCATATGGCGTGTGTGCCATAGTGGTGATATGGCGTAGTGTTGTGAAGGGAGTACATGTGGAATGTACTTCATTTGGTAGAACAACGCACCATATGGCGTGTGTGCCATAGTGGTGATGTGGCGTAGCATGTGTGAAGGGAGTACATAGAATGTACTCCATTTGGTAGAACAACGCACCATATGGCGTGTACGCCATAGTGGTGATGTGGCGTAGCATATGTGAAGGGAGTACACGTGGAGTGTACTCCATGAGGTGCAGCGACACACTGTATGGCGTGTCACGAAAATAAGGGTGATTGCGTAGTTGATGGGAAGAGCTTGATGTATGGTGTCGGGAACTGTGGAACAGTGTCCCGAAGTGGCTAAGATGTGGCTGTAGTCTGAGGTGACTAGTGTCGCCGTGTAATTGGCTTATGGCAGGGAGTAATTGCGAAGTGTTTAAAAAGTATCAGAGTAGTGCAGCGGAAGCATGACTGGGCAATGTCACTAAGTGACGTGGTCGATTAAGAGGTCGTGCTTGCAATGGGTGAAGAGTTAGTGTAAGAGTGATGTAGCGGGAATGTGACAAGGTGTCACGATGTGACGGGAGTACGTGAGGAACCGTACTCGTGATGAGTTGGAGGTTGACGTATAGGTGATGTAGCAGAATGTCAGAAGAAGTGACAAGGTCACGGTGTAGCTTGGGAATGGTCTCGAGCTATATGGCGTGACGTAAGTTGTTGTGGTATGTGCTGTAGTAGTGATATGGCTGTAGTCTAAGGCGATGAGTGTGGCTGTGTAGTCGGCTTATGGCCAGGAGTATGTGCTAAGTGGCTAAGAAGTATCAGAGTAGTGCAGCGGAAGCATGATTGGGCAACGTCATGAAGTGACGTAGCCAAGTAGAAGTCATGCGGTGATGGGTTAGGATGTATGTGAGGTGACGTGACAGGGTCACGGTGTAGCTTGGGATTAGTCTCGAGCTATATGGCGTGATGTAAGGTGTATTTATGGATGGAGTCCTATCATGTTAAGTGTTGGGATGAACTGTCATGAGGCACTGCTAGCATGAAGAGTTGTGCTAGCCGGGTAAGAGAAGGTTGGTATTGGAGTGTGGCGCTTGCCATACGAGGTGGTGACCAATGTATTAAATGATGGTCTTAAGGGATAAAAGGGTAAGGTATGTGTGTTATCTGGTTAAACACACGTGCCGGACGGATTCACCATATGTAATGGGTAATCTGTCCTACGTATGGTTGCACGGTGCTCAAGCCTCAGAGTGGCTTGGAGCCGTGTAGCGCAGATGCATGAATGTAATCATGAGGGTATTGTCTAAGAATGGGATGCGTGACTTAGTCAGTCTAAGTCATGCGTCGGGACGTGGTTAATGAGAAGAATGAGACAGAGGTCTTAGTGACTTAATCATGAGTTCACCCTAGCGAGTAAGGTTGAAAGAAGTAGTGACCATAATGGGTTCCCGAAGGTCTTATCCTAGTAAGGGACACGTAAGGGCACGGGATAGAAGGATAATGTTCTAAGTAAAGCATAGCTCTAATTCTTGTTCAGTTACTTATGCGCTAGATAGAGAATAACGTTAAGGTTATGTATGCATGTAGGTTTCCATCTAACATGCGCATGAATGGACTGCATGGTATGAAAGTAGCATGGAGTCCAGGTAAGTGTTACGTTCATGCTCTTCTAGAGTTTTCTAAAGTATAAGAAAAAGAAAGAGAAATGCTTTTCTTTGAAAAGATGCTTTACGAAAGGACACGAAAGATGTTTTTAACGAAAGCATGCTAAGTATTCAAAGGTATACGTATGTACGGCCCCTCCTCGGTAGCCCCTTTTTACGCACCCAAAAGTATTAATTGTACGAATGTGAATGGATGACTATACGATGTATCTATTGTATGTATTTTCTAAAGAAAAGAAAGGAAGCTTCAAGGCCTGTGCCCCGAGCTTCAAACCGATGCTTTAAGTGACGCAAAGAAAGTGTTTTAAAACTGGTCCCTAAGAACTGATGTTAAATGTCCCTACGAACTGATGTTTTACTGACGCCACGAAAGATGATGTTTAAGCCCATGCTTTTAAACGATGTTTTTCCATGAACTGTAAAGGACTGAAAATGAATGAAAGCATGAAAAGACTGAAAACAGCTCTTTAGAGCTAACATGAAATGAATGAAAGCATGAATGTATGAAAATACGTAACGGCCATATGAATGAAAGAAAAGGGGTACCCAATAAATGAATGGGCAGATTGTAATGCAGGGCAGTAGTATCTGGTAGTGTATCCAGTACTACACCCTAATGGAATGGGATTCCAACCCGTGGCCAAGGGCGAATCCATTGTCCCAAAAGGCCGTTAACCCCAGCACGCGGGGCGTAACAACGTGCACTGGCTTATGAAAGTGAAAGAAAAGTAATGTATGAATGCATCGCATTCTTTAAGAAATGAAAGCAGTGATGGGAGAGAATTTTAAGAAAATAAAAACATGTTTAAAGATGAAAACCCCCGTCCACTGATGTTTGCGAATGAAAGCATGTATGCATATACGTATAGTATGTATGGAGTGATGAATGCATGAATGAAAACCTACGTTGATATATTTTAACTGCATGAAGTAATGCTTACTGAGTATTCGACTCATTTTAGTTTTTATGTGTGCCCCTCTCCCCACAGGAAGCTAAATGAGCAATATGCTTCAGGAGGGACACGGCCAAAGGGGAAGAGCACAATGGTCTAGGCATGAGGGTTTTAAATGTATAAAAGGCCTTTTTATTTTAAGATTTATGTTTTCTGCTGTAAACCTTTTTTATTATAAAAGCACATTTTATTTTATAACGTAGAGTCTTGCATCCTAGGAAGGACAGTAAAAGATTTTCAATTGAACGGTAATTCCCGTTGTCCTTTTCTAAAATATTTTGTAAAAAGACCCACCTTAAGGACGTGCATTACACACCGTGACCTTGTCATGTCCTCTGACATTCCACAACGTCACCTATACGTCAACCTCCAACTCATCACAAGTACGGTTCCTCACGTACTCCTGTCACATCGTGACACCTCGTCACATTCCCGCTACATCACTCTTACGCTAACTCTTCACCCATCGCAAGCACGACCTCTTAATCGACCACGTCACTTAGTGACGTTGCCTAGTCATGCTTTCGCTGCACTACTCTGATACCTTCTAGCCACTTCGCACTTACTCCCGACCATAAGCCGATTACACGGCGACACTAGTCACCCCAGACTACAGGCCATATCTCAGCCACTTCGGGACACTGTTCCACAGTTCCCGACACCATACTTCAAACTCTTCGCCCATCAACTATGCAATCACCCTTATCTTCGCGACACGCCATACGGTGTATCGCTGCACCTCATGAAATACACTCCTCATGTACTCCCTTCACACATGCTACGCCACATCACTACTATGGCACACACGCCATATGGTGCGTCGTCTCACAACATGGAGTACATTCCACGTGTACTCCCTTCACAGCACTACGCCACATCACCACTATGGCATACACGGTGCATCGTTCTACCACATACTCCCTTCACAGCACTATGCCACATCACCACTATGGCATATACGCCATATGGTGCATCGCTCTACCACATACTCCCTTCACAGCACTACGCCACATCACCACTATGGCATACACACCATATGGTGCATCGTTCCACCACATGGAGTACACTTCACTTCACAGCACTACTCCACATCACCACACTACACAACACACTTCCCAACTATGCCCAACACTTCACGTCACAGCCCATCACATCACCATACTACACAGCAAACCCTATAATACTAACAGCACAGTCCACAACCTAACCAACCAACTAGCATGTAATATAAATAGCGAGGGATAGAGAGTTATACCATCGACGGGATAACCCGTGCATCGCTCGCTAGCCGTCACAGTGATAACGTCTGAAGGAACGTACGGGGTGGTTACACCGTGTATAGTGGCTGTTTAGGCGTTTGGATAGCTAGGTGTGGTCTTGGAAGGCCTAAGGTGGCCTTGTGATGGTGGCAAGGGGCATAACACGGCGGATCTAGCCGTGTGCAGTGGCGGTCAGTCACGCGCAGTGACTGTCCATCACGTGGACAGTGGCTAACCACCACATAAAGTGGTGGTTTGGGCTTGGGCTAGACTAAGGGAGGCTGCTGGTGGAGTCGTGGAGGCTCTGTGGTGGCGGCATGGTGGTGGAGAGAGGACTGGCCGTGCATGAGAGGGAGAAGAGGTCGTGGGAGAGTGAAAGAGAGTGTACGTGCATGGGGGACAAATCGGGGCCAAGGGTGGTTAAGATGGCTTGGTGGTGGCCTGAGGGTGCCGAAGAGGGCGGTCACACTCCGTGGGTAGCGGCGTACGGCGGTGGAGGGTGTAAAACCCGTGCGTGAGAGAGAGGGAAACCGGGGGGTGGAGGAGGGGGCATATGGCCGTGGATCCATGAGAGGAGGAAGGGGGAGACTCAGGGATGCTCGTGGTGGTGTCCGGTGGCCAAGGTGGTCCCGCACAGCGGTGTTAGGGGGTTGTACAGTGAACCCGTGCATGGGTAAGCTACGTGAGTGCATGGGGAGGAGGTGGCTGCACGGTGGAGGCCAAGCTTGCTGAAGGAGGACGGTCGGTGGCTGGAGGGGCTATCGTGGGAGTGGTGGCGCCGAAGGACAGCTCACGGCGGCGCAGTAGTATCATGCCCATTCGGGCTGTGCACAGCTGAGGGAGAGGAGGAGAGAGCGTGGGCAAGGGAGACCGGTGCAGGGAGGCTCGCCTGAGGGAGAGGAGGCCGGTGGTGGTGGAGGTGAGATTCACCGATGCACGGCGGCGTCGGGCTAGGCATTGGAGCGTTCGGCATGGGGGTGGTGTCGTGCAGAGCAAGCCGACAGGGAAAGGGAGGAGAGAGAGAGAGGGTTAGGGAAAAGTGAGAGAGAAGAGAGAGGGGCTGGGGTTTTATCTAAAACCCATCCTCTGGGATCTATAAAATGATCCCATGATGACCCTTAAATACTGATTTGAAAACGCGTAAACGTTTATTTAATTAAAAGCATTGAGAGGAATTAAGATAGAATATTATTTAAAATAATATTCCTTTATCATTTATAAAATGATGAAGTCTTAGTTAACATATTTAACAGAATAAAACCATAAAATTAATTTAAGGATTCCATCATTATTTAAATCAAATAATATTTTAAATAACTGGAATCATTTATATAAAATGATTCCCACAATTATAATATATTTGGAACTCTTCAAAGATATTATAATTTAGTTATTTAAAATATTACTTAGTTAAATAAGGATGAGAATAACCCATTTAAAATATACATAACTTTAAAACACAAAGCTAACTTTAGAAATTATGTAGTATCTTTAAAAATATGCCACCGGGGTCTGGCACGCATAACGGGGCTCTTAGACACTAGAGGGAAGGAACAGGCTGTCGCATCAGACGTAATTGCTTACGTCAGAAGGAAAGAAGGAGCAGGGCATTACAGCAAATCAGTAGCCACTCCTTTGATAGCAAACAAGAAATTGAAGAAGAAAGATGGTGCAAAAGAAGCCGATGCAGCAGCATATAGGAGTTTAATTGGAAGTTTACTCTTCTTGGCTACCACTAGGCCTGACATCATGTATGAAACCAGCCTTCTCTCAAGATTCATGCAATGTCCAAGTCAAATCCATTTTGGAGCTGCTAAAAGAGTGCTGAGATACATTCAAGGTACAAAGGATTTTGGCATTTGGTATAAACCAAGTTCTCATTCAACTTTGATTGGTTTTACTGATAGTGATTGGGGTGGTTTTGTGGGTGATATGAGAAGCACATCTGGGTATTGTTTTAATCTTGGAACTGGTGTGTTTTCATGGGGATCAAAGAAGCAAGGATCAGTAGCACAATTCATAGCTGAAGCAGAGTATGTGGCTCCTGCTAGAGCTACAAATCAAGCTATTTGGCTGAGTAAGATTCTTGAAGTATCAGCAATAGCTGATGGGTGCAAAACATCAGCTACCAATTGCGATTTATTGTGATAATAAATCAGCAATAGCTATGGCAAAGAATCCTGTCTTTCATAGCAGAACTAAACATATTGCAATCAAGTATCATTACTTGAGGGAAGTAGAGGCAAAAGGAGATGTGAAGCTGGAGTTTTGCAAGTCTGAAGAACAAGTTGCTGATATTTTTACAAAGGCACTTCCAAGAGACAAATTCCAGATGTTGAGGCTCAAACTTGGAGTGTCAGAAAAATGCATCAAGGAGGAGTATTGAAGCTAACGTCTATTTATGATGTAGTTTTTCAATAAAGGCTATTATTAGTCTTTTGCTATTCTAGTTAAAGTATGTTATCGTGCATCTTGGGACAGTATGATCATTAATACTCTGTAATTTTCAATGCTGCATATATGTAATGTATTGCTCCATCTGAAATCAATAGAACATCAGAATCAATCAACAAGTATTTTGGTTGAAGTTCTCTTGTATTTTTCCATCTTTTTATCACATCTTTGTACCAAAATACCAACAAAATGGAACCTAACCCGTAGTACTAGAAATATCACTCAGCCAATTGTATTTGTCTTAGATGTATCATGTCATTTTTTTAATGGGAGCTTTTATAAAATTAGTGAAATTTGTATGCAAATACTTGGAACAGATCTTGTACTATTTCTCTAGAATATATATGAGGCCTGCAGTACTGATCTCCATTCGTTAGAAAAAAAAGGCTTCTGCATTTTTATCAGAAATTTTTAATATTAGTGAGATTTTGAATACTTTGTATTAGGAATAGAGACTTGCACTTCTTCTCTACAAAATAATGGGTAGAAATAGAGATGATCTCTCCACTCGTATTAAGGCTATTGACAAAAAGCTCGCTGGGACTCCAATTAATGCTGAAGAGCGTTCTATATTTAAAGTGCACAAGCAGTTATTTAAGGTAAATGAGAAGGCTTACAAACTCGTGCTGCTTGCGAGTGGTCCTTGCAACGACCATGGCAAAGTTGGCCAGGGGCTTATGGAAGAGCATAAACTGCGGTATCTGAAGCAAATGCTTAAAAGGAGAAATGAAAGCAGTGTGGAAGCATACATCAGTGCCTTGACACAATTGGAAGAAAGAGCCCGTAATTGCTATGCAGAACGCATTTGGCTGACCACATATGAATTTGTAGAAATGATGCTACTTGATGGGTGTTTCATCATTGAGCTATTCCGCAAGTTGGAGGATGAAACTCTAAGGGATAAGCATGATCCAATCTTCCAAATGAGCTGGATGTATAACGTAATAGCTCGCGATCTACTGTTATTTGAAAATCAACTTCCATACTTTGTTCTTACTAAATTGTTCGAGATGAGTCCGAGTGACCAGACACCACTTCCTAGCCCATCCATATATTCTGGAGAACACAAGATCAATATTGAGCAGAACAATGAAATTACCTGTCTTGAAAGCTCAACCTTTGTAGATCAAAGAGTCCAGATCAGACGACAGTTTGTTGATCATTTCTTTTTTCTCTGGGTCATTACTATTTCAAGATTGGGATGTCATAGGATCGAGCTCTTATTCAGCCGAAAAGCCATTTCGACTTTGTCGGATGCATAAAGCTATCACTCCTCCACTCTCACAAATAGTACATGAGCATCTAAAGGCTAGAGACATATTCAAGAAGGCAGATTTTAAGCATCTACTTGATCTAATACATACAATGATCAAGCTTTCAGTACTTGATATGGAACTAGATCGTGCCATAGAACATCAAGAGGTTGGAGTCAAATGCAACATGGGAGAGATATTTAAGCATTTTTTTGGCCTAATACGTAGAGTTGGACCTTTACTTGCAAAATTGGAAAATATGACAGAGATATTTAAGTTTCCATATTGTCTGGATTAGAAGATTGAAGACTGGAACTCAATACCGTATGGAATGGAGCTTCGTGTGGCTGGAGTCGAATTCAAGATGGCAGAGAAATTTAGGGATAAACTGAAAGAGAATAGGTCCTGGAACTCAATACCTGATGCTATTGCATTTTAAGACGCTAAAATTGAACACGAGAAGGCAAGGAAATTTTCTCAGCTTCTACTCGGTCTAAATAGGAATGAGGACGGTAAGAAAAAACTTTGAGGAGCCATATTCAAGATGGTAGAGAAATTTATGTGCCTACCATTTCTGAACAAGATTGAATACTGGAACTCAATTCCTGAAGGCAAAGAGCTTAAAGAGACTGGAGTCGAATTCCAGAAGACAAAACAATTTAGGGATACAAAAGATATGATAAAGTCAATACCTAATGTAACATAGCTTAAAGAGAGTGGAGTCAAATTCGAGAAGGCAAAGCAATGTACCACGTTCGCCATTCAGTTTAGCAATGGAGTATTGGAAATTTCGCCTTTGAGAATAGAAGTTGACACTGAAACTTTTTTTTGTTAAATTACTCTGTCGGAAAGGAATCATTGAAAATTGGTTGGGTGATGAAGTTGCTTCCACCATGGTTAACAAGCTTGGCCACCATGTCAGCATTTCAACCAGCAACTCCATTTATGCTAAAACTTCCATTGATATGAACAGGCATTGCGCCGAACACTGTAATGAATGGAAGGCAAATTTGAGGCATAATTATTTCAATAGTCCTTGGGCTTTGCTTTCAGTTTTGGCATCTACCTTATTGCTCGGACTTGAAATTACACAAACCGTGTTTTCTATTATTCATTAGGTTTTCATGTAGTGTCTTAATCTTATTGTTCTCTTAGTAATTAATGTAATATAATGTTGAATTTAATAAGATTTTAGAATTTAAATGAGTTATGTGGGTCCTCACCAAGTCTTTTGTTTGAGCTACAAATTATCTTTTATTGAATAATAATGTGGAGGACACATATAAAGGAAGATTGCACAAATCATGAACAAGTCAACACAGGAGATCTCTAGGCTAAAATCACGTTGTATATATGCTGTCATCCCTACAATCATGCAATGTATATTTGTAGCCTTAATAGTTGTGTATTTCTTAAAATAGATTTGTAGTGCTGTGTATATAACTCTGGTTATACATCAATGAAAAACGTGGGAAAATTTCCATTGAAACCTTGCAGTCTTAATCACTTATATGGTATTAGGAGAGCCACTCTCTCACGAGCAACCGATCCCAACCTCCACAATGACTTCTTCCACGGATCAACCACCACCCGTTAATCCAAATTCTCAACCCTTCTCATCCATGCATCGACATACCTCTTATTGCCCTCAATATCACTGCACAAATCAATGAAAAATTAACACCCTCCACTTTTCCTCAATGGTGTGCCCAATTCAAAGCCCTTCTTATAGGCTATGATTTACTCGACTACGTCAACGACACCTCCCTTTGTCCCTCCCCTACTAACAGCTCCACTGCTACCTTAAACAAAACTCAATGGATTCGGCAAGATAAACTAACTCTTAGTGCAATTTTAGCTTCTACATCTCCCACCATTACTCCCCTTATTGCTATTGCCAAAACCTCTCATGAGGCTTGGAAAAAACTCACCACAATGTATGTTAGCCAGTCAAGAACAAGGGCTATGCAACTCAAAGAGGAACATACCTTGATTCAACTTGGGAATCGGTCAATTATAGACTACTTGCACCTTGTGAAGGCCTTGGCTGATGAAATCGCCATTATCGATCACCCGATTTTGGATGATGATCTCACCCTTTATGTCTTGAATGGGCCAGAGTTTCAGGAGATAGCAGCGCGAATCCGAGCGAGGGAGACTCCATTGGTATTTGAACTGCATGATCTCTTGGTAGGTCACAAGAGCTACCTACGGCGGTTGGAGGCAACAACTCAGCAGCTTGTGGTTGCTGCTAACTACACGAACAAGATGAAGTTTGGTTTGCAGGGGGAACTCCATCAAAAGGCTTTTACAAGCAAAATGGACCTCAAAATTTTCAAGGGCAAAACGCAAGCCGCACGCAAAATGGGAAGTCTCGCGATGGGCGTCACTTCCACTATGGGTCTAGTAAGCCCAACACCTCTAATGGGTGTTATCAGCCCAAATGTCAAATCTGTGATCAATTGGGCCACATACCCAAGTCATGTCCTCAATTGCAGTCTAGGGATGCCATTATCAGCTGTGCTACCACTTCCATGACAAAAGAAAAAAAATGGTTCATTGATTCGGCAGCCTCCCATAATATCACTGGTGATCTTGCAAATTTATCTATTTACTCTGAATATAAAGGCACTGATGAAGTTGTTCTTGGTGATGGTTCAGGTTCGGCTATCTCACACACTAGTTCTTTGGCCTTACACTCACCTAAACGAACCTTTATTTTACGTGATACCCTTTGTGTTCCACATCTTTGCAAAAATTTAATTTATGTCTATCATCTTACCAAACAAAATAATGTTTTTGCTAAGTTTCACCCTTCTCACTTTTTTGTGAAGGACAAGATCAAGGGGGCAATCCTACTAAGAGGTGAATGTGAAAATGGCATCTACATCCTTCCTGAATCACTCGTGGCTACTTCTCCAAAAATGGTTGCTAATGTGCATGAACGGACTTGAATTGATGGATGGCACAAGCGTCTTGGACATCCCTCACTCTAAATAGTTCAAAATCTCGTTAAAATTTTTTCACTTCCAGTTATAACAAATAAATTGTCTTCTTTGTGTAGTTCTTGTTCTATCAATAAAGCACATCAACAACTTTTGCTTCCCACTAGTCTTCAAAGTCATGCTCCTCTTGAAATTATTTACATTGATGTTTGGGACTAGCTCGTTATACCGGAATTGATGGATCTCGTTATTATCTCATTTTTGTTGATCACTCACTAAATCTATGTGATTTTATCCTGTGGCTACCAAATATGGTGTGTCTATTATTTTTTCCGCATTTCAAAACCTTTGTTGAAACACGCTTCCAAACCAAAATCAAAAGTATGTACTCAGACAACAGTGGTGAATTTATTACTCTCAAATCATATTTGTCCCTCCATGGCTCCATGGCATTAGTCACTACACCACCGCCCCACATGCCCCACAACAAAACGGTGTGTATGAACGTCGGCATCGACATCTTGTTGAAACCAGCCTTACCTTACTTCATGATGCCTCTTTAGCACTCACATATTGGCCTCATGCATTTCAAACAGTATCAGATATATCTGATTAATAGACAACCCGAACCTCTTCTTCAAAACAAATCACCGTATGAGGCCTTTTTTGGTCAAAAACCCAATTATCTCAAGTTGAGACAATTTAGGTGTCTTTGTTATCCATTTACACGGCCCTACAATACCCATAAAATGCAGCCCAAGTCAACTCCGTGTGTTTTTCTCAGATATTCCCAAACCCAGAATGCATACAAATGTTTGGACCTCAAAAACCATAAAATCTACATATCCCGACACGTGTTGTTTGATAAAATTCAAAACCTACCCTCACCCATGTCTTCCCCCATGAATGTGCCTCTTTCACCGAATGCCCTAACTCATGTTCATCTTTTTCCCCATGCCCAGATGCAACTAGTGCTACCACCATCGCCACTGACCTCGATGTCCTCACCAGTGCTTCCGAAAGGTATTCCCACTGTAGTCGCAGCATCCTCAGGTAATCTCGGTCACCCCCTTATCACTGTACCTTCATTTACATAAGATCATCAGGGCATAATTCCTCAAATTCAAATTTGTTGTCTTTAAATTGTCATGAACATGAATCTCTTGGTTTTTTACCATCATCGATCCCCTCAAATCCTTCAAATTCCCCTACCTCCAATGCCCTAGGTCAGACCGAACCCACCCAATCTCCACATACCCAAAATTTTCCAACCCAATCCATTCAACCTCAACGTCTTCACCCAGTGACAACAAGGTCCATGAACCAAATCCTTAAACTCAAACAAATCCACACCGTGACCAAATATCCCCTCCCACAAACCATTGAACCAACCTGTGTGAGTCAAGCCATATCTCAACCTTAGTTGCATGGTGCTATGTCTAATGAGCTCACTGCCCTCATGAAGCATGGAACTTGGGATTTAGTTCCACCTCCCCCAAATTGTAAACCTGTGGGATGTAAGTGAGTGTTCAGAGTGACGCAAAAATCTGATGGCTCTGTTGATAGATTCAAGGCCTGTCTTGTTTCGAAGGGGTATAATCAACGTCCCGGGTTTGACTACAAAGAAACATTTAGCCTAATAGTTAAACTTGCGACCATTCACTCTGTTTTGACCATTGCTATTATGAATGGATGGGAGTTAAGGCAATTTTTTTTTTGAAGAAAACCTGATCTCATTAATCATTTAAAAGGATTACAAAGACTCACCAAGTCACATGCGACTTTGAGCAAAGAAATTACATCATTTCTTTTGCTACAATAGACAAAGCACATGTAGGACATGTTCCAATGTCATGTACATCCTCTGCACAGTCAAATGGCATCTTTGGCTAGTTGATGAGCTATCATATTTGCCTCTCTATAAACATGCATTACTGTCCAGCTTGCAAACAAGTCTAAAAGCTTTCTGGCATCTCCCATGAGGCAGTCTCCCAAACTCCAATTTGGTATCATCCTTTGTAGAATGTCAACCACTTGCTTTGAGTCCCCTTCTAAACATATAGACTTCTATCCAAGTTCTTTGCAAAAGACAGTTGCTAATAGCAACCAATATGCTTCAGCATCAAAAGGGATACCCCTAAGATGTCTGGTAGCATGCAAGGTGCCCAAAACTTGGCCAAGGTGGTTCCTGACAATGACTTCTATGCCAATTCTTCCCTCTCCAATATTGACAGATGCATCCCAATTGACCTTAATATGGTTTTCCTCTGGTTTGGACCACTTGTGAGGTGTTGCATGATTCTCTACCCTGGCTGCCTGTGGATTTTTGATTGCCTCCTGGTAAGATTCAAGTTCTGTTCTTTCCATTTGACACACTTGTTTGGGGGATGTTTGAACCTTTTTTGGTAGATAAATTCATTCCTCCTGGTCCATATACCTCTTAGGATGGTTGCCACCTCTGCAAGTTCTGTAGTGTCCAGGTGATGAACAAGCTCTATCTAGATGTCAATGAAGAGGTCACTATGGATAGACATCTTCTACACCCTTTTTACACCTTGGTTCTAGATATCTTGTGTAGCAGGGCATCCCCATTAGGCATGACCAGACATTTCAGGGCTTTGTCTACAGATCAAGCATGCGTTGTCCTTTGTTATTTTCCTCCTTCTGAGATTTGCTAAGGTAGGTAAGGCCTCATTACATGCTCTCCATATGAATATCCTTGTGGCAGGAGATGCTTCCATTTTCCATAAGTGTTTCCAAATTTTCTTCTCTCTGACTCTGCTAGATGTCTCACCTTCCAAGTCTCTTTCTATTTCTCTATTGATGTGGTATCCACTCTTTACAGTGTACATGCTGTTATGAGTGTATTGCCAAATCAGTCTGTCTTCTTGTCCACTCAGACTAATTGGAATAGCTTTGATTGCTTCACATTCCTGTTGAGAGAAAAGGTCACTAAGAACTAGTTCCTTCCATGTTTTCAGGTGTGAGTCGATAAGGTCACTCACTTTTTCATACCTGCATTCATTATCTCAAGGTGTCTGGACTTTGTGTGATGGATATGCTGGGATCCATTTATCCTCCCATATATCCACTTTTTGACCATTTAATATCCTCCACAGAAGACCTCTTTTTGGTAAGGATAGACCTGCATGAATTCCTCTCCATGCTAGAGAAGGACCTAACCCTAATTGAGCTTGCAACAAATCCACCTTGCTGAAATATTTCTGTTTAAAGATCATGGACACCAGAGTATTTGGGTTATGTTGCATCCTCCAGCTTTGTTTTGAGAGCAAAGCTAGATTAAAGCTTCTAAAATCTCTGAAGCCAAGCCTTCTCGAGTCCTTGCTATAGCTGAGTTGCTTCCAATTAACCCATTGTACCTTTGAGTTATCCTCATTATAGCCCCACCAGAATTTCATGAGCATTTGATTTAGCTTTCTTGTTATTGAAGCAGGTAATAGGAACATTCCCATAGCATAGACTGCTTAAGTAGAATCTCCTTTCTTGCAGCAGATAGGAACTTAGTTTTTCAATTGGTAACTCGAGCCCATGTCTTGTCCAGTAGAGAGTGGAATGCTACTATTTTTCCTCTGCCCACCAAAGCAGGTAGTCCCAGGTATCTTTCAAAGGTGCCAGATGACTTAATTCTTGCCAACTCCAAGATCTGGTGTTCAGTGACTTGCTGTGTGTTCTTGCTAAAGAAAACTGAAGATTTTTCTTTATTTAGTGCCTATCCCGAGGCCTTTTCATACTAGGCAAGAATTTTGAAGGCACAAAGGAGTTGCTCAGTTGATGCTTGACAAAAAAGTATGCTATCATCTGTGAAAAAGAGATGATTCATTGTGTTTGGGCCTCTTCCTACTTTGACAGGTGTTAAAACACCATGTCTTTCAGCTTTTTAGCACGTAATATGAATAGATAAGGGGGATATGGGGTCCCCTTGTCTAAGGCCTCTAGAAGGTAAGAACTTCTTTTAGGGTCACCATTTACAAGAATTGAGTTTGATACTGAGGTTAGGCAAGCTTGGATCAGATTGGTCCATAGAGGAGAGAATTCCATCTTAGTAATAACAGCTTCCACAAAACTCCATTCTACTCTATCATACGTCTTGCTTATATCAAGTTTTAAGGACATGAATCCTTTTTTCCCTTTCATTCCAAAGTTCATGGAGTGAAGCACCTCGTATGCAACAAGAGTGTTGTCTGTAATGAGCCTTCTAGGGACAAAGGCACTCTGGTTTAATGAGATAAGCTTGGGCAAGATTACTTTCAGCTTGTTAGCAATGGTTTTGGACACAATCTTGTTCACTACATTGCAAAGACAAATGGGCATGTATTCAACTACTGTCTTTGGGTTTTTAACTTTGGGAATAAGGGAGATGTAAGTATCATTAACCTCATTTAATGAGCCACCTTGGTTGAGGACATGTAGAGCATAATTGCATACTTCCTCTCCCACCATCTCCTAATGTTTCTGGTAGAAATGGGCTGGGAATCCATCAGGACCAGGTGAACCTAAGGGATTCATTTGGAAGGCAGCAGCCTTAACTTCCTCTTGGTTGAAGGAGATCATGAGCCAGGTTTTCATTTCCACTACTAGTTTGGTATCCAATGCAAATAGGTAATCCTCCATATGGGTTGGTAGAGAACTAGTGAAGAGGGAGGCGAAGAAGCCAGTGAAGACCTCTCCAATTTTTGTCTGATTAGTAACACTTCTACCCTGTTGATCCTCAACACACTTAATCGTGTTATTCTTCCTTCTTTGGCTTGCTTGTAGGTGAAAAAACGTGATATTTTTATCTCCATATTTGAACCAGTGATGTTTTGCCCTCTGGCGCCACCTTAGGTCATTTTCTAGGAGTGAGTTTTCTACTTCCTTCTGTAACTTCTGCATTGTTATAAGATGATCCCCCATACCAGTATTTTGGAGGTAGCTAATTCTACCAAATCTCTGAGTTAGTGCCAAGTGACTTGTTTGTTTGTTTTTCTGCTGCCAAACCATCAGTCCCTTTTGACAACCTTCGAGTATTTGCCTCAATGATTTGGCTTCACAAATTATTAAATTGTCATTCTTCCATGCCTCAGTCACTGCTTCCTTACTATCTTTTCTAGTTTCCCAAGCCACCTCATATTTGAAACATGTTACTCTTTTGCTCTTCCCAAATGCTGAGACCTGCTTGAAGATGTGGAGGGCGGAGTGATCAAACTTAATAGCTGCAAGGGCAGTACAAGAGGTAGATCTAAACATTGCGTTCCATTCCTTATTTGCCATGGCCCGATCAATTCTTTCTTTAGTGAACTCACTGCCACTTTGATTGTTTGACCATGTGAATTTTTGTCTTTGAGAATGTAAGTCATTAAGACCACAGAATTCCATAGCCTTCCTAAAGGCCTTTATTTGCTTGTAAGGTCTTGTTGCTGCACCTGCTTTTTCCTTTTGGTGAAGGATCTCGTTGAAATCACCTACACACAATTAGGCCATAGGGATGGAAGGTTTCAGTTGTCTAAGCAATTACCAGCTGCTATTCCTCTTTGCCGTTTCTGGATGTCCATAGAAGCCTCTGAATTGCCAAGTGTTTCCATTATCCTCTTCCTGCACCAAAGCACTAACATGCCATTTAGTGTAATTAATAACCCTAACTTGCCATTCTTCTTTCCACATCAGAGCTATACCCCCACTCAAGCCCACACTATCCACAGCAAAACAACCATCTAGTTTCAAAATTCTCCTGACCTCCTCCATTCTTTTTTTATTGCATTTAGTTTCCACAAGGAAAACTAACTTGGGGCACTTTTCAAGTTAGTTTTCCTTAGTTAAGTTTCTAAAGAGTCTAACTGACCAAGGGTTTCCAAACCCTCAGCAGTTCCACGCTAATAAACTCATTGTTCATGGCAGGGCTGGGGTCCATCCTCTGCCATTGGTTGGTAGTTCTCCTTGTTCCCAGTGTTGCATTTGAATCTCTTTGGTTCAGGGACATCTTCACTATAATTTCTTTTACAACCCCTCACAAACTTGGTCCTCAACTGATTGTTTGAGATTTCATCAAGGAACACATCCTCATTTGATCTTGTCTGAGAGTTCTTTACTTGAGTTTGCCTTTTCCACTTTTTGTTTTTGGTTTCCAATTCACTTTTGCCAATTGCATTATCCTTTCCTTCCCCAGTTGTTCTACAATATGACACTGGAGTAACATGGTTCTTTAATTTTTGATGGCTAGGAACAGAAGGTCTGACCTCATTAGTGTTCAATCCCTCATGAATTACATCGAGATGGATCTAAGATGTCTGTAGTGCAGCATATTCTTATGCTTCTTTAGTGGGGTCAAGTTCCATTTTTGTGTTAGCCTCCAAAAAATCTTGAATCCCTAGGACATTATCTAGTGGTGTTACTTCATCCATGTGCATATGCTGCTTTTTGTCTGTTGGTGGGGCTTCCACTTGTGAGTTGGTGGGATTCCCATTATAGCAACTAGTGAATTTTTCTTTGTCCGGGACCTCTTTAGATGGAACTTGTTCTTGACCACCTCTAAAGGTATATCCTACTTTTTTGCAGCAACCTGAAAACCTGTCGGATACTCCTGTATGGCCACGTCATTGCTTGGTTTGAATCCCCCTGTCCTGGCTTTCCAGGGCTCCTTACTGGCCGCTATATTGATGCTTGCCACCCCCTAAGCCACCATATTTCTGCCTGTAAAAAATGTTTAAATTCCTTGGTTGACCTCTGAGCTAGGAACCGAATTGCTAAGGTGTTTGTTCTTCACCTTGGTGGTCATAGCTTTGCCAAGTGTAGTTCTTGTCTTTGTGGAAGAGCACCCCACATTGAAGCAGAAGTTTTGGAGTCTTTCGTATTTGAAAGAGATCAAATGCTGTTTGTTATCTAGCATCATCCATTTCCCTCTCGGCAGAGGTTTATGGATATCAACCGCAATCCTCACCCTGAGGTATCTCCCCCATGCATGCCCATCGACCTCAGCTTCTACCTTTATCACATGGCCAATGGATTCTGCGAACTTTCCCCCTATCTCTTCTGTCATGGTAGCCAATGGTAAGTTGTGGAGCTGGACCCAAAAGGGTTCAAACCCAAAGTGTAGTGCATTGATGGAGACTGTCTCATCCACTTCGAGTATAGTGAGAAGGCTTCTATCAAAGAACCGAGGTCGCCCACTGAGGACCTTCTCTTTATCTGCCATATTCTTGAATTCAATAAGAAAGCATTATCTCCTAGTTCCTTGAAACATATCCATCCTACCAATCTCCAGACTTGAGACATGGTTGTGCAAAATGCTTCAGCATCAACGATCTTTTCAGAGAAGACCCTCCCAATGATGCAGTGTTTGCCATGTCTGTCCTCCTCCTTGAAACTCTCATGTTTGACGTGGAAGAAGGAATTTTCTTCTGTTGACTCCCAACGGTTGGCTAGTTCCTCAGTTTCCATTGTCATCTAGTACCGAGGGTGAAAGTAATCTAAGACACAAAGCTAAAGCTCACAAACAGTGAGACTTGAGCCTTTGAACCTCAAAGGCATTGGAACCTCACTAGTTCTCAGGTGAGAAGAGAAGGCACTCCTTCATTGCTTTTCGGAGTTGAGGCAATTACATGTTAACAATGTGTTTCTACATGGTGACTTAACTGAAATTGTCTATATGCTGCAACCCTAGTTTTAATGATATGTCAAGGGCTGATTATGTGTGCAGATTAAGAAAAGCCATCTATGGGCTTAAACAAGCCCCTAGGGCTTGGTACACGACTTTGAAAAATGCACTTCTTGAGATTGGTTTTCAAAACTCCAAAGCTGATTCCTCCTTGTTTATCTACAGAAAAGGCTCTATCACTTGCTATTTCTAGGTCTATGTTGATGATTTTGTGATTACAGGAAATAATTCTAATTTTGTGGCCTCCACAATTAAGCAACTTGGTGACAGGTTTTCTCTCAAAGATATGGGTCTTCTTCATTTTTTCCTAGGAGTGGAAATTATACCTACTCGGACAGGTCTCTTTTTATCACAACATAAGTATGTTCATGATCTATTGACAAACACCAATATGATTGCTGCAAAGGATGTCTCCACTCCTCTTTCCACTAGCATTCCTCTTCAACTAGTTGATGGAATAGTTCCTATGGACAATTCAGAATTTGTTAGGGTTATTGGAAGTCTTCAGTATCTCTCTTTGACATACCCAGATATTTCATTTGTTGTCAACAAGCTCTCTCAGTTCATGCACAAGCCAACTAGCACTCACTGTACAGCAACAAAAAGGCTCCTCCGTTACTTAAAGCAAACCATTTTCCATGGTATACAACTTACTAAAGCTGGAGCCCCTACCTTAACAACCTATTCTGACGCAGATTGGGCTGGAAATATTGATGATCAGACATCCACTTATGCTTATATTACATTCCTCTTGTCTAATCCTGTCTCATGTAGTTCCAAGAAAAAAAGAGCAGTTGCACGATCCACTATCGAAGCTGAATACCGAGCCATTGCAAATGTAGCTACGGAGACCATGTGGCTTCTTGGCCTTTTTACTAAGCTTGGGTTTCAACTTCTTTTTTTTTTTTTTTTTTTAAATCAAGATAATTATATTCAGCTTGGCCTTTTTATTGGATGCCCTTGTTACATGTTGAACAAACCATGATTCAAAAGAGTTGAGTAGTATCTTGGTGTCCATGGAGATTAAGCCAGCTTGAGTCTAGTTTTTAGTTGAACCTTTAAGCTCGTTTACCACTAGCAGGGCATCCCCTTCAAGGATAATCTTGTTAAGGCCAATGTTGACAACTAAAAGGACAACCTGTTGGGCTGCATAAGCTTCAGCAAGATGGGGGTCTGGATAGAGATGACTTTTCATCCTCATTGTTGCAATAAAGTGACCTGCATGATCTAGAAAAGCTACACCAACACCACTTGTACATTTATGCTTTTGGAGGCTTGCATCCCAATTGATCTTATAAAAACCATGTGTAGGAGGTTCCCACCAGGATACTGAGTTCCCACCCAATGGAGGTGGTGTCGGGGTGGGATTGTGCAGAATCTTCAATTGTTCCGTCTTCTGTTTTGACTGAAGAGATAGAGTGAGGGGATTAGTGAAGTGTTGCTTGAAAATTAGCTCATTCCTTCTCCTCCAAATCTTCCAAACCACAACTACAAACTCGACTAGAAGAGACTCCTCCAATTAAGCTAGCATAAAGAGAACCATATCTTTGAAAGAGGATTGAGATGCCTGCTTCTTTTGGAATTGCACACAGTAGTAGTTCCAAATATCAGTAGCTAAGGGGCATTCCCATAGGGAAAGCTCTATTCTTACTTCTGCCTGGTAGCAAATGGGGCACGAAGAGTCATCAATAATTTGCCTCCTTTTGATATTGGATTTTGTAGATAATGCATTATGAAAAGCCTTCCAAAAGAAGAGTTTTTCAGAGCTGGTGATGGGAAGCTTCCAAATTCTACCCCATTTTCCTTAATGGAAGTTCAAGTATGATGTTTGGCCTTGAGATGACTTGTGAATATCCAGTTGCAAGTAATATGCACTTTTGATAGAAAAGACCCCATTTTTGGACCCACTCCATATGATCTTGTCAGAGCTGTGGCATAGACTGATGGGGATTTGTAGAATAGTATTGACTTCTTCCTTAGAGAAAAGTGATTTCAGAGTATCTAACTTCCATGTCATAGAGGACTAGTCAATTAATGATGCAACCACAGCCTCAGGGTCAGAATCATTGATAGGGCTTAGGATCATATGTGGAGAGGGGCCTGAGAGCCATTTGTTCATCCAAATACTTGTCTGTCTCCCATTTCCAATGCGCCATATAAGGCCTGCTTCCATTAAAGATTTTGTAGAAAGGATACTTCTCCATATGAAGGAGGCAGCTCTTTTGATTTGTGCCTGCCGAAAGTTCCCATGGGGATAATACTTTGCTAAAAGGAGCTTAGTAGCTAGGGAATCTGGATATTGAAGTAGTCTCCAGCCTTGCTTTGCTAGCAGGGCCATATTAAAAAATTCCAGACGCTAAAACCAAGACCACCAACAGCTTTAGATCTTTTCATATGGTTCCAGGCACACCAATTGATCCTACCTTTATCATCTTGTTGACCCCACCAATATTGTCTTGTTAATCTGGTAAGCTCTTCCGATATGGATTTTGGAAGTTTAAAAACTCCCATGCTGTAGGTAGGAATTGCTTGAAGGACTGCTTTGATGAGGATCTCTTTGCCAGCTTGGCTTAAATGCTTTAACTTCCAATTGATAATCCTGCTTCTTACTCGATCAATGATGCTTTTGAAGCCTTTGATTTTGTCTCTCCCTAATTGGATTGGTAATCCAATGTATTTATCATAAGATTAGAAGGATTTAATTCCAGCAATAGCTAGGATCAGCTCCTTTGGTTCTAGCCTTGTGTTTTTGCTGAAAAAGATAGAAGTCTTTTCTTTGTTAAGTCTTCGACCTGAGCCTTGTTCATATGTCTCTAAAAGGAAAAAGAGACTGCTCCACTCAAGAGGGTTTGCCTTACAAAATAAGAGGCAATCATCTACAAAAAAAATAGGTGAGTAATATGTAGACCTGAGCTACCAATAAGGACACCAGTGATGGCTCCTCTCATTTTTGCTTTTTGGATTAATTTGCTGAGGGCCTCAGCACATAAGATGAATAAATAGGGGGAGAGAGGGTCCCCTTGTCTAAGGCCTCGTGATGGTGAGAAAAGGTTTTAAGGGTTACCATTTAGAAGCATTGAGTACGATACAATATTCACACATCTCATGATAATCTCAACCCATTTTGTGGCAAACCCCAGTTTAGTCATTACTGCAGCTAAGAAGGATCATTTAAGCCTATCATAGGCTTTACTCATATCCAATTTTAGAGCCATAAAGCCTTCTTTACCCTTCAATAGATTGCTCATAGTATGCATGGTTTCAAAAGCCACAATGGCATTGTCTGTGATCAACCTGCCTGGAACAAAGGCACTCTGAGTAGAAGATATAAGCTGTGAGAGGATGGGTTTAAGCCTATTTGCTAGAACTTTGGCCAGAATCTTATAGAGAACATTACAGAGGGAGATCGGCCTGAATTCAGAGACTTCGGAGGGATTCTTAACCTTAGGAATTAATGCTATGTGGGTTTCATTAAAGTCACGAGGCCATGAGGTAGAGTTGAAAGCCTCTTGCACTGCTGAGTAGACCCTTGGATTAACTACATCCCAATGCTTTTGATAGAAGAGGGCAGGAAAACCATCAGGTCCTGGGGACCCAAGGCTATTCATACTGAAGAGATCTTGTTTGACTTCTACTATGGAGATTGGCTTTGTGAGGGAGGAATTCATGGCAGCAGTAACTGTATTCTCCAGAGCATCAAGGCACTCGGGTATGAGACTAGGCTGAGAGGTTGTGAATAGGTTTTTAAAGAAAATCTGGAACTTGTCACAAACCTCCTTAGGCTTGTCAACCATAATTCTTGTTTCATTGGATATTTTCCTGATTTTATTATGATTTTTTCTTTGGTTGGCACACATATGGTAGAATTTTGTATTCCTATCTCCTTCCTTAAGCCAAGTTTGCTTTGCTCTCTGTTTCTATTTTGTGTTCTCTTCTTCAAGCAGCTTGTCAACTTCGACTTTGAGTTGGTAAATCTCCTCATTGCAGTCTCCTGTGTTAAGAATTTGGAGATGTTTGATTTGGTTGAGCTTTAGGTTGATTAGTTTCTTCTGGTTCTGAAAATTGTTCTTGCCCCATTGCTGCAGAAGGTCTTTTGTAACACCCCCTCCCCAGTAAGGACATTTTTATAATTTTTGGGGAGCCAGTGTGCTACTAAACTTGACTAAAAAAATTTCTTTTTAATGACACTCCATATGTGAAAGATTCCATAATTAAAGTAAACTTTATTAATAAAGTCTAAAATAGAGTCTACGGAAGTACTTTTAAAAAATACTAAAGTCTTATGTGCTCATCAAAATAATTTATTTAAATCTTAAATCATAAAACTAATCATAGCATAATTTGTCTAGGCCTCTCATCCTAAAAAATGTCATCACCTGGGGTGGTTTAAAAACATAAAAATATACAAAAATGAGTCAAATACTCAATAAGCAACACATCATACAGTAAACATAATAAACAAAAGGTTTCTTGAAAAAAACGTGCATACTCATAAATACATACGTAAATAACATGAACATGAACTTATCTTTCACTTATCATAGGCCAATACCCACTATTGACCTCCATGAGTTCGGGTTAGCGAATCTAAGTAGATTTCGATTCCGCTTGTGGCCACGGGTTGTGGAATCCATACAAAACGAAGACATACTAAGTGCACTACCAACATGTACGACCTGGCAATGCAATATGCCCATGACATAGGTACCGTCTTCATATCATAACATAGGCCATTACATATTTTATCATTCATACTTCATCATAATCATACTTACATACTTGTCATATCATAAATTTCGAAAGCAATCGCATGCATACTTGTCATATCTTATCATATCATATCATAGATTTCTAATGAAATCACATTCTTTCACAAATGTCGTGATACATGTTTCCTCACATAAAATCATGATTTTTCATAAATATTTTGATGCATAAATCTTCACATAAAATCATGCATGGCTTTTCATAAATATTTTGATGCATAATTCCTTTCATAAAATGATAAATTTTCATATATAATTTAATGCATAACTCGTCACGAAACATCATGGATTTTCATAATTTTATCACGTCTTAGGTACGTAAAAAGGAGCTTCCAATGGCGGGCATACATGCATAATATTTTTATAAAAGACAAGCAATTTACCGTACATACGTGTAAGGGTACGATCATACTACTTATCTTGCAGGGCTAATCCACTATTTTCTACTCGTAATCGGTCACCTATACAATAAGCGTGTAATTTCTATAAATTTTCCAATCGAACACGTATTTAAATCCTTAATTGTGAAACGCTAAAATCAACCTATTTTAATTCTTCAATACTTAAAATTCTCCTAATTCCTAAAATACCATCATTTCCCTAAATTCATCGACATATAATTGATATTTCCTTACCCTAATTTTAATTCAATACATGTCTATTTAAGAAACAGGCTTATCCCACTTAAGTAATATAATTGTTGCTCTAATAATATATTACCGAGCCCGAAGTGATTTAGAACCCGAATACAGCATAATAACATACATGTTTATCTTCATGATAATTTAAAAAAAATAACCCAACTCTAATTAAGATCCTAATATGCTTGCTTAGGTTCATTAGATTACAAACTAAACTCAAAGGGGCAAAATTGTCATATTGTTACATACACAGTTTTTTTTTTTTTTTTAGAAAATCAACTTCATTGAAGATAAACAAAGATTACAGACATTTATGAAACCATAAAGTTGGAGAAAGGAAGTCTAGAATACAATCTTCCCACATCTCAACATTCTTAACATCATGTCTTGCAAGACAATGCGCTGCTGAGTTGCCCTCTCTAAATACATGTGTAAAGGAACAAGATGCAAAGAGCCCCAAGATCTGAATCCAACATATCTTGTTGCTGCAAAGAATCTACAAGCAACAAACAATCATATTCCACAATCAAGTGCATAACAGCCCTACCAACACACAGATGCATCCCACGAAGAACAACCAACAGTTCAATGGCCTCTGGATTTTCCACCTCAATTTCGGCCATACTTGCCACCATAGCACGTCACCCTTATCATCCCTTAAAATCACCCCAATTCCAGCCTTCCTAAGGTCACAGAAGAGAGCCCCATCTGTATTAAGTTTCAAACATTCAGCTGGAGGTGGAGACCATCTAAGATGCCTCTGCATTTGTGTATGAGACAGTCCCTTTACCGACTTGAAACTTTTCAGCAGACTTAAAGCATGTTCAGACACCTGTTTAATGGGCAAATCTAGATTTTCAAAAGCCATTTTGTTCCTTTGATACCAGAATCCCCAATCCAAAGAGAAAAAAAATAGCCAAACTATCATAATCCTTAAGATGACAAAGCTATGTGACTAACTCAAAGATCTTAACATTATGGTTCATATCCAAACTAGGGACATGTTTCTTCCAAACCTCTCTAAGGACAAGACAACTAAAAACTGCATGATTTAAGTCCTCCACAGGATATACACAGAAACTGCACATACCATCAGTAACTACTTGCTTCTTCAATAGATTTTCCTTGGTTGGAAGGACATCTCTACATGCTCGCCAAGCTAGGATTTTAATCTTATTTGGCAAAGGTAACTTCCACAAGGCCTTCCAAACTGCATGTTGTCGATCTACCTTTGAACTTTCTGCTGCACCAGCCTTTAATTGAGTTGAAATAAATCTATAGCAGCTTCTAACACTAAACTTACCATTCCTTTTATGCTTCCAAATCCATTGATCAAATGAATCTCCTGAACCTAATAGCAACTTCCTTATTTCTGTAAGCAAGTTTGTATTGAAGAGAGATCTAAGTATCCCCATATCCCAGCACCTAAGGTTTTCTGCAAACAAACTCACCACCCGATCCTGTCTATGTTCCTCAGATATATCATAGCCTTCTTGAATTAGAGCCTTATGTCTAGGTATCCACTTTTCAGTCCATAGTCGAGTTACTGTACCCATCTCCTATCCTCTTTCTACACCCTTCTTTCAACCATCTCCTAGCTTCCCATATACTTCTCCATGTGAAAGAAGGGCAATGGCCCAACCCTGCTTCAAAGAAATCAGAATTTGAGAAATATTTGGACTTAAGCAATTTGTACAGCAAAGAAGATTCATCTTGAAGCAATCTCCACCCTTGATTAGCTAGGAGAGCAAGGTTAAACGTTTGTAAGTCTTTAAAACCCAATCCTCCTTCAGATTTCCTCTGACACATATTGTTCCAACTCACCCAATGAATCCTCCTCTCCTCTTGCTTCTGACCCCACCAGAATTTAGCCATAAGACCCTCTAGATCAAAACAAAAACTACTAGGTAGCAAAAAAAAACTCATCGCATAAGATGGAATGGACAGTGCTACAACTTTGAGCAAAACTTCCTTACCACCTTGAGAGAGCAACTTTTCTTTCTAGCATTGAAGTTTCTGCCATACTTTCTGTTTTATGGAATGGAAAGCCCTATTCTTTGATCTACCAACTATTGGAGGTAGTCCAAGATACTTCTCATATTGTTGGAACTTCCCCATTTCCCCACATCAGCCCAATTTCTTCCCTCTTCTCCCTATCCACATTACTGCTGAAAACCATGGCAGTTTTCGCCTTATTTATTTTCTGACCCGACACCCTCTCATAAGCATCCAACAAAGCTTGTAATCTTCTATTTTCTTCCACCTCAGCCTTGCAAAAAATCAAACTGTCATCTGCGAATAGCAACTAATTTATGGTTGGGGCACCCTGGCAGATTTTTATTCCTGAAAGCTCTTTTTTTGCCTCGGCTTCCTTTAGCAAAGTAATCAACCCCTTTGTACACAAAAGAAAGAGGTAAGGGGACAAAGGGTCCCCTTGCCTTAAACCCCTACTTGGAATGACAGGACCCTTTTGCTCCCCATTAATTAAAACAAAGAAAGAAATAGTGCCCACACAATACATAACCAACTCTATAAAAACCCTATCAAATCCCACGGTAGTCGTAACAGCTCTAATAAAACTCCACTCCACCTGAGCGTAAGCTTTGCTCATATCCAACTTAATAGACATGTAACCCTTCTTCCATTTTCTTAAAATGGATCAATTCATAAGCAATCAGCACGTTGTCAGTAATCAGACGACTCGGAACAAAAGCACTTTGACTAGCCTCAATAACAGAAGGTAAAACAGTTTTCAACCTATTTGCTACCACTTTAGCAATCAACTTGTAAACCACATTACATAAAGAAATAGGCCTATAATCAGCTACTAATTCAGGGGCTTTTTTCTTAGGAATCAGAGTAATATTTGTGTGATTAAAAGCAGAAGGGAAAACACCTGAGTTTAAAGCATTAAGAACTGCACTAGTGATTGGAGGACCCACTAGATGTTAGTATTTCTGGTAGAACACAGGTGACATCCATCTGGGCCTGGTGCTTTCTGAGGATGCATCTGTGCCAATGCTATAGAGACTTCAGCTTCAGTGTATTCCTTGCATAAATCTTCATTCATAGAAATGGAAACTTTACCAGCAAGTGGACCCAGAAATTCAAGAGACCCCCTAGGATTAGAGCTCCTAAAGAGGTCCTTGAAGTAATCGAGAATAATCTGGTCTCTTTCCTCACCCGAGTGCCACTCCCCATGACCATCCTTAATCCTTACCATCCTATTTTTTCTCTGCCACTGAGAGGCCTTCATATGAAAATATCTTGAATTTGAATCCCCTTCTTTTAGCCATAGTACTTTTGACCTCTATTTCCACATTAATTCATCTCTTTCCAACCATTTTTGAACCTCCTCCCTAGCCCTATTATGAGCCTCTCTATCTGCCTCCAAAGGATCACTATCATGCAGAGAAGATAAATGCAATCTTGCCAACTACAACTATTTTTGAACATGACCAAAAGAAGCTTTATTTAAGCAACTTAACTGAATACCACTCTCCTTTATCAACCCTATCACCTCAGCCATACTACAGCATATCCTCACAAACCTTTTCCCCCACCCACATTGACTCAAATTTAAACAATTTTTTGGGCTTCACAGGGACCTCCTCACCATCAGTATTAACCCATAGAGGGTTATGGTCCGAGTATGCAGCTACTCCATGCACAATAGAGGCAAATTGGAATCTAGACCCCCATTGGAAATTTGCAAATGCCTTGTCTAGTCTTTCACGAATACAATGCACTCCATTCCTACGATTACTCCACGTAAACGTCTACCCCCTATACCCAAAATCCTTCAACTCACACTCATTAACTACCCTTCGGAAATCATTAATCTACCATTCAGGTCTGGGGTTACCCCCACATTTCTCATGGTGATGCATTACTTCATTAAAATCCCCTAACACTAACCAATGCTCCCCATTATTCACACATAACCGATTCAACAACTCCCAAGTATGAAACCTATTTACCACTTCAGGATGCCCATAAACACCCATCATAAACCAGTCCTCCGCCCTATCATTAGACTTAACACTAGCATGAATATGATTATGCGAGTAATTTAACACCGAGAGAGATATATCCCTCCCCCAAAGCAAAGCGAGTCCCCCCTTTCGACCGAGACAATCCACCACTAAACAATTAGAAAAACCCAAACGAAATTTGCATACCTCAAGTTCATGTGATCTTAATCTTGTTTCTTGAAGAAACAAGATATCAGGAGCTTCCCTCTTCACCAAATCACAGAGGGTGCGAATGCCACGTGGGTTCCCAAGCCCACAAACATTCCAGCTGAGAATCTTCATTGCTGCCCAACAGCCACCGCTGATTCCATTTGCTCAAAAAGGCCATGCCCGGTGCTCCTCTTCACCAATCGCTTCTCTGAATCGAAGTAAACAGGACGAACTTTCCTTTTTCTGGTGTGAGATGAAACAGACCCATGGGTCATAGCACTTGAACCAACCAGACCTGACAGCCTCCTCCATCTTCTACTAACAAGCCCATTAGGCTTTTCAAGGCCCATCAACTGCTCCTGAGGGTTAGACTTTGATGCTTCAATTGGCCCACTAGTCATTAGTGGCCCATCATCTTGACAACCCTCTTCAACAGAATTTTGAACTTCACTATTTTGCACAACTAACCCCACTCCCTTCCGTAACGGCTCCCCCACCTCCTCCTGAACATTCTCCCCTCGTTCCACATTTATCTCAGCAGCCATCAAATTAGTATCTGTAACGTGCGGAACATTAAGCTTATCTGTTACTCCATTTGGATGATCACCAATAACTGCATCAGCACCCTTCTACTCCGATGAATCACCCCCAGTTGCCTGAGTTGCCATAGCAGCTGAACTTCTCTGCCCTCTATCCTAGGTTTTATTCTCCTTGAAGTTGTCACGGAAAGATGAGGCTCTCAACCACGCCCCATAGGGGAGGAAAACTTCCTCCATGACCACCGACGGTCTTTGGGCACACGCCTTATCACCATGTCCCAGACAACCACACCAATAACAAAAATTAGGAAAATGCTCGTAAGAGAAACGAACCCAAACTGGATTATCCCCTCCCACTACAAACTTCGTACCTCACAGCAAAGGTTTGGTGACATCCAGCGTAATACGGACTCGCATGAACTCTCCCTCATCCAAATCAACTTCCTCAACCCTACCCAATTTTGAACCAACCCTCTCTCCCACATATGTATTTCTCACTCTTAGCGGGAGATCATGAAACCTAACCCAAAACTGAGCCTCAGAAATCTTGATATTTTGAACCTGTTGACTACCATCCACCTCTTTCATCAACACCAGATGCTTGTCAATGGACCAGGGGCCTTCACGCACCACCTTCTCCTTATCTCGGAGATTCTCAAGTTCAACCATAAACAAAAAGGAATTAAGATCCTGAAATCGGACACTCTTGACCAGTCACCAAGCCTTCCTCATTGTTGATTTAAATGCATCCTTCTTAAAATGCTTCTCGGTGAACAGAGACATTACTAAACACTTGCCACCCTGCAGATTCAACTCCTCCAATTTCTCCACTTCCACCAGGACCTCATCAGTTTCATGTTCCGCCAGCGACAGGCGCTGATACAAGTCCTGTAAATCGCTCTCCATACCAGTAAATAACCACCACTCAGAAAAGGAAACCCTCAAACCTGCATGAGGGCAGTGAAATAGACTGCCACACTCACCCTAGAAATCCGGAGAGAGAGAGAGTACACAGTTACTTTCGTTTGAAACCATTCAATTATGTAGAGGAATAGCAGGGCGTTCCGAGAGCTAGGCGTGAGGTTGGGTGGCACTCCGGTGAGCTGGGCGACTATGCAACTAAGGGAGAGAGTTATGAGAGAGAGAGAGATTTCGGGAGGGAAGACGAGCACGGCATGAGGGAGGGCGACAGGAAGAAACAGTGGGGGAGTTCGATGTGGCTTACCGAGGTAATGACAACAGACTTGGAGTGGTGTGCAGCTTACGGTGACACTCTGTGCAGGTAGCTATGACGTGGAGGAGGCTGACATCTTGGGGTGGCTGGTTTGCGTGGCTCACGGTGGAGATCGCACACTCTATTTTTGGTGAGGAAAAACAAAGGCTTTTGGTGGTGGTGCAAGGAGGTTTGCAATGTTGGTGTTGGGTGGTGCTAGGGTAGCACATCGGTGGTTCCTGGTTGCTGGTCGAGGTCTTCACTCGGTGGGTCTAGTGCTGCAATGTTGCAGGGCACAGTGACTGCATTGAGGCTACAGTGGTTGAGGCAAGGCTTAGTTTCAGATTGTGCTTGGCTCTCGGTGATGGTTAAGCCGCGTTTCAATGTTTGAAAGGTTAAGGAGTATGGGTCAACGGGAGTTGTGTTGGGGTATATGTGGAGACTAGTTTTGGAGCTGAAAATGTGTTTGCTAAAAGTTGGCTCGACTGTGGGCTCGAGCCAAAGTTCGCTCGACATACTGCTCGAGCGAAGCTCAAGAAAGAGAAGGTGGCTCGAGTCCCGCTCGACACTCCGTTCGAGCAAGACACAAACCCTAATATTCATTTGGTTGTTCGCTCGAGGCACGCTCGACACGCCGCTCAAGCTAAGTACGCAGTTTTTGCCAGATTAGATTTCCAGTGCCACTTACTATAAATATCATATTAGACTTTTGTTGTATAGCCTCAAGCATATTGTGAGAGAGAAAAATTGTCTAGTGAATAGATATTGTGTGAGAGAGCAAAAGGTCCTAGAGAGTGTGAGTTGAGATTGAGTGATTGGAATCTCCTCTGGTTAATAAGATTTCTGCAGCTCTGTGGACGTAGGCAATTTGCCGAACCCCGTATATTGTGCGTCGTGTTCTTGATTGTGTTGCTTTTACTTTATTTGTCATCGTTGGTGTGTGTGTTTTGCATAACATTTCACAACAACTGGTATCAAGAGCCAAGTCGGATCTGAAGGAGAATGATAGCTGGAGATAAAGTGAACGCACCTGGGATTGAGAAGTTTGATGACATTGATTTTGGGTACTGGAGGATGCAGATTGAGGATTATCTCTATGGGAAGAGGCTCCACCTTCCACTATTGGGAAAGAAGCTGGAGAGCGTGGCTGATGCTGAGTGGACCCTGTTGGATCGACAAGTTCTAGGGCTTGTTCGGCTGACCTTGTCCAGAACAGTGGTACACAATGTTAGTAAGGAGAGAACCACGGTGGATCTCATGGCGACTTTTTCAGGTATTTATGAAAAGTCTTCTACGAACAATAAGGTGCACTTGATGAAGAAATTGTTCAATCTGAAGATGTCGGAAGGTATGTCTGTAGCCTAACACTTGAATGAATTCAATACGATCACATATCAACTGTCTTCTGTAGAGATTGAGTTTGATGATGAGATTAGAGCATTGATTCTGTTGGCATCGCTGCCAAATAGTTGAGAGGTCATGAGGACGGCTGTGAGTAGTTCAGCTGGCAAGGCAAAACTAAACTACGATGACATACGTGACATGGTGCTTGCTGAAGAGGTACGTAGGAGAGACTCAGATGAGTCCTCCGGTTCAGGATCTGCCCTGATTGTTGACAATAGGGGTAAAGGACATGGCAGGTCAAGCTCCAAGAGTAAGATGAGATCTGGGCAGCAGATCACATGCTAGAGTTGTGGCAAGTCGGGCCACATCAAGAGAAACAGGAATCAAGAAAATTCTAATGATGATGCTGTGAATGTAGTGGCAGATGAAATTCATGATGCCTTATGTGACGCCCCCAAATTTCTCTTGGGATCGAACGGATATTTGAAGCGTCGAGACATGCAACACAAGGTTACATGCCCCCATTCATGACATATAAGATGCAATGTTCCTAACATGCATCTAGCATTATGCAATATTCGCAGCAGATAATTTTTTTTTATAGCAATACTATGCACCAACTGAAATATCCCAAATACTTAAAACGTACTTCATACATAATGACATACTAAACAACTGAGATCACAATACTAGTCCAAAATAGTTGCGATCAATAGAGTGCTGGAAATTGAACTCCACAATACAAGTGGTAATCTAAGGTAACTACTGTACTATCATCTACGTCGCACTGTCACTTAATCGACCGTTTCCAGTTGGTCGATTCTCGGTTCTCCTTCAGATCCTGTAACAAGATCTACCATTCTGGGAAAATGGTAGTTGGGACTACCACAGTGAGATTTGATTACAAATCTCAATAAGTTAACAGAAAACCTTCACACAGGTTAATGATGCATGCATGGCAGTAAAAGTATGAATGCATAATCAAAATCATAAATAATCATACCATAACTTGACATACAGCATAACATAAACTAAAGCATGAACTGAACTTGACTTGCTTAAACTAAACTGGACTTAAACTGATACTTGACTTAACAAGAACTTGATCTGAAACTTGACTTAACATGAACTTAAACTGACTTCTTTATTTAATATGAACTTGGACTTGAATTCTGAAACTTAACTTGACATGAACTTGAACTTGAACTAAAACTTAACTTTGCATGAACTTGAACTGACTTCTTTACTTAACATGAACTTGAACTTAAACTTAAACTTAACTTTTCATGAGCTTGAACTGACTTCTTTACTTATCATGAACATGAACTTGAAATATGTTCTTATCTCATGGAATTACCATAATGCTCTTGTCTCGTGGGTTTACCACGATAGAGTAGTCTTATCTCATGGAATTACCATGATACTCTTGTCTCGTGAGGTTACCACGATAGCGTAGTCTTATCTCATGGAATGACCATGATGCTCTTGTCTCGTGAGGTTACCACGATAGCGTAGTCTTATCTCATGGGATTATCATGATATCGTATTCTTAACTCATGGGGTTACCATGATTGAGTATTCTTATCTCATGGGTTTACCATGATTGCGTATTCTTATCTCATGGGTTACCATGATTTAACAATAACCATGAACTGAACAATAACTTAACTGTACGAAGACGTACATGAACGTAAGTAGAAAGACATGACGTACTTGACAAAAAATATTTTGTAGCATGACATAACATATGACAGACAACATTTTTAACATGGCATAACATGTAATAGTCAACATACTTAACATGACATGCTTGAAACAATGAATATTACATGACATGACATACATGTAACAGATGGCATACTTAACTTAACATGACATACTTGCAATGTATAGCAATACGTGACAGAATATCTTATGTAATAAATGAATAACTCATGACAGAATAAATTATGTGTAACAGATCAATATGTAATAACTTGGCATAACACATGTTATAACATACATACATACATTGTAGTTCCTTTACTTATTACTCATACACATTAAACTGCTAGTAAGTTAAAAGCTAACTTACCTCGATCTTTGCTTTTATAGACAACTCAAGCACGATCACGAGGAACTGAAAATAGTGATTTTCTAAAAGTTAGAACTTAGTCACTAACAATTAGAAATATAGAAAAATATTAACTTAGAGTAAAATTACCATTTTACCCTTACATGTGGGAAAATGACCATTTTACCCCTAACTTAAGGATTTTGCATCCTAACTCCAAAAATCACCAAAATTTACATACCTCATGTAAATTTTGTCCTAAATTTAAATATCAACTTAGAAAATTTTAAAACTAAACACAACCATTAAAACTCTATAGGGCCGAAATTTTACTTAGGCTATTCCTTTGATTTTTGTTTCTAACTTGTTTTGATCAACCTCTTGATCCATGACATATAAAGATGTGATCTTCAAATAAAAACATCACATGGTTTTAAAAAGTGTCCTAAAACAGATCCAAGCTTCAAATTCAAGATCACATGGTTAAAAAAACAACCAAAACATAAATTTAGCCAAGAACATCATCATTTTGGCCTAACCGAATATCTCCTTGCATAAAATTTCATATCTTCGTAACTAACATCAAATATGGTCAAAAAATCATTCTAACATGTATATAAGAGGCTTAGGATCTTCAAATAAAAATATCAAAGCCATTGGATTAGAATTAAACCATAAAAGATTTAAACTTTCTCAAAACAGAAACTGTTTTTCCTCTTCCAGTTTCTAGGTTCCTAGATCTAAGAAAATTTTTCACCAAAACCTTTAATCATGCAACCAATCCTCAAAAACTAATCATATACACATGTTAACAGTACTCCATAAAAATTTTGGACCAAGATCTATCCATTAGTTTGGTCAAAAACCCCAAACTACAACACACTCTCTAGTTTATCTCCCAGATTAATCTTTCTAGGGTTTGAATAACTTTTGATCAATCAAATAATCTCCAAATGGAAAAAATAAGATATCCACGTAAACTAGACTCGAAAAGGAACAACTTTTATGAAGTAAACTTTGTGAGAAAATACTTACAAAAGCTTCGAATAAGGCGTTCAACAGAGACCAGAAAAACTACCTGAGAGAGTCTTTTGTGTTTTGTCAAAGAAAAGTGTAAAGGAGAGTTGGTTTTCGTGGGAAGTGGACTGGAGAGACTCTTACACAGGTTATGGAAAGTGATAGGACTAAAAGAGAGCTTGAGTGTTAGCCTTTTCTTCCCCAAAAAAATCAGCCCAAGATATTTTCTCAAGATGGAGTGTGAGAGTGAAAGAATGAGGTGGCCCTTTAGATATTTTTCTTCAAAACCTTCTAGAATCTCTTTTGGAGGATCTATTCAGCCAAGTGGGGGTGCAAATTTAGCCAAGAATCAATGCTAATGAGACCAAATTCGTAGGCCTTAATGGGCCTAAACCGAATGGGCCTCAATTTTGGGGTTTAAAGAGGGTTTGGGTTGCTATCAAGCCCAAATCCAATATCACTTGGCCCAATCAATTTTTCAAGGTTAACAGGGTTGGATTCCAACCATATAGGATTTCACTAGGGTGGAAATCCTCTTTCGTTTGGCACAATTTGATTGGTCTGATGTAAAAAGGTTTTTGCTTAAGTGGCATAATCTCATACCTTGATTCCTTCAAATTCGTCAAACGTTCCTCATGGTGCCAAGTGTCTAATACTATTCACTATGTGTGGCTAAGATCTTGCCAAGTGTGTGTCCAAATAAAACTTCTCTAATCTAATTTAGACATTCCACACTGTGATTTTGAAATACTGCAATTGGTGCCCATAACAAGGTTACTATTCATTCTGGAAAAGTAAATTATAAACTTAGCACTAAAAATTCTTAAATATTCATATTAACCTACAGTGAAAATTATTAACCAAAATTCAACCTCGAAGTGCCCCTAAAAATAATTTCGTAGTTTCAAACAAACGTTTCGTCCGAAAATACAAAAATAGACTTATTGCGCCATAAAATCCTAAATAATCAACTGAATCTAATGGCATAAACCATAATGCATTCTGACACTTATAACTACCTCAAATAATTAGAATCGCACTTCTGGCCCCATAGTGAGTGATAACACAAACTATGTTGACAGACTAAAACCTATGCGATTGGTTGATTCGTGAAAACTCACGGGATTCCTAAAACCAATAGAAATTTCACTTTTGAATTTCTAGCAGGCTGTTATACCTTACTCCTTGCAGTGCATAGTTCGATTGATGATTGGGTTTTGGGTTCAGGGTCTTCGTTCCATAGCACCTCACATCAAGAAATCATGCAGAATTATGTTGCTGGTGATTTTGGAAAGATGTATGTGGCTAATGGAGAGGCACTGGATGTAGTGGGAGTGGCTGATGTGCACATCACACTTCCGAATAGGAGCGTGTGGACTTTACAACAAGTCAGACATATTCCAAATATGAAGAAAAACCTGATCTCTGTGGGACAGCTTGATGATAGTGCTTTTGCAGTAGTGTTCTCTGGAGGAGCTTGGAAGATCACTAAGGGTGCACTGGTCTTAGCGCATGGTAAGAGATCTAAATCGTTGTATTTAACATCAGGGTCTAGTGATGTGCAGGGAAATACAAGAGTGCAAAAAAGCAGGCTTGATTGCGCCAAACATGTGAGGAAGCCAAAGGGCGTCAGCTTTGCCGTTCCTCATGAAAGCTTGGGAAAGTTGGCTAAGGCTGCCAAGATCGGTTTAAGACTGGATACTTCTAGTGCAATGGGAGTTGTGAGTCGCCCTATGGATGTGCTGACTAAGGGCGATCTACGTGGAAGATTGAAGTCGGGCTTGCCTTCAGTGCGTCTTCTGGCTTGAAGAAGGGAGTGTGAGCTGCAGAGATGATAGGGCTTGGCTGGAAACAGTGGCTGGCATGTGGAGACCAAGTCTCCAAGTGGGAGATTGTTGGGGTATATGTGGAGACTGGTTTTGGAGCTGAAAAGATGTTTGCTGAAAGTTGGCTCGACAGTTGGCTCAAGCCAAAGTTTGCTCGACATACCACTCGAGCGAAGCTCAAGTCAGAGAAGGTCGCTCGAGTCTTGCTTGACACTCCGCTCGAGCAAGACACAAACCCTAATGTTTGCTCGACCATCGCTCGACACTCTGCTTGAGCCAATGTTCATTTGGATGTTCGCTCGAGGAGCGCTCGACAAGCCGCTCGAGCAAAGTATGTAGTTTTTGCCAAATTAGGTTTCCAGTGCCACTCACTGTAAATATATCATATTATGCTTTTGTTGTATGGCCTCAAGCATATTGTGAGAGAGAACAATTGTCTAGTGAGTGTATATTGTATGAGAGAGCAAAAAGCCCTAGAGAGTGTAAGTTGAGATTGAGTGATTGGAATCTCCTCTAGTTAATAAGATTTCTACAGCTCTGTGGACGTAGGCAATTTGCCAAACCACGTATATTGTGCGTCGTGTTCTTGATTGTGTTGCTTTTACTATATTTGTCATCGTTGGTGTGTGTGTTTTGCATAACATTTCACAACAAGTTGGGCTAGCAGCTTGTGGTGGCATTGCCGTACTTGAAAGGATTCCCGTGCGGTAGTGTTGGGTGCTGTTAATTTGTGGAGTTTAGGTGGCCGAGATTCTGCAAAGGCAGTGGTGCACGGTTTGATTTACTGGTGGTCAGTCATGCGAGGGTTGGCGGTTTGTGGTGGAGCTACGAGTAATGGGGCAGATTGGTGGTGGCTCATGCTGGAATATTGGCTTGGATTGGACTAAAACAGAGGCTTCCTCAATGGAGGACTTGCGGCTTGGGCTTGCGGGTTTGAGGGGTGGAGGCAGAGTGATAGTCTAGGAACGTGAGGAGCTGGCTGCAGCAACCAAATCCTGAGCAAGATTCAATTAAGCTTGAAAAATTCATAACATGATTGAATAAGTAATCTTCCAACTTAGAATTAATTAGTCTAGTTATTTTCCTTGAGAATGGTAGTGACGAAATTTGGTAGACAAAAGCCAGTAAGATTTTGAGCCTTTAGACTGACACAACCATATCAGTCTCACTATTTTCTTTCATGTGAGATATTCTTCCATGTATTTATTACTCTAGAACTTGCCTTGATTCTCTTCGAGGTCATATTGACACATGCATGCATGTACATGATTAAGGCCCTCTTTGTCATAAGCTACATAAGCCAAATAGCCTACCTTATAATTAATTTTTCCCTTTGTTGAACCCCTTTGAGTTGTATTGGTTTTTTTTCGTTTATTCTGAACCCACGTTACAAACTTTAAACCTGAAAAAAATAATGCATTTGCCCAAGCCGTAAAGCTAGTGGAGCATTGTTCATCATTATGATATGTATGGGTGTGCAAGAAATAAGTGTGGGGGTGTCTAGATTTGTGGTAAGACTATGTAACGCCCGTCCTTGTGGTGAGTTTTTTTTTTCTTTTGAAAAGGACGACGAGAATTACCGTTCGATTAAAAACCTTTTACAGTCCTTCCCAGGGTGCAAGACTCTACGTTATAAAATAAAAAGTGCTTTGGTGATAAAAGAGTTTTGGAGTGGGAAATAAAATTCCTTAAAATAAAAAGGCCTTTTGTACATTTCATGCCTAGAGTTCCGTGCTCTTTCCCTTTGGCCGTGACCTTCCTGAGCGTACAACTCATTTAGCTTCCTGTGGGGGGAGGGGCACACATAAAAACTAAAATGAGTCGAATACTCAGTAAGCGTTACTTCATACCGTTAAAATATAGCAACGTAGGTTTTCATTCATGCATTCATCATTCCATACATACTATACGTACATGCATACGTGCTTTCGTTAAAAACATCAGTGGACGGGGGCTTTTCATCTTTAAACATGCTTTTCTTTTCTTTAAAATGTTCCCCCGTCACTAGCTTCATTTCTTGAAGAATGTGATGCATTCATACATACATTTACTTTTCTTTCACTTTCATAGGCTGGTGCACGTCGTTACGCCTCGCGTGCTGGGGTTAGTGGCCTTTTGGGCCGATGGATTCGTCCGTGGCCACGGGTTGGAATCCCTTTCCGTTAGGGTGCAGCACTAGGTGCACTACCACATACTACTGCCCGGCATCGCAATCTGCCCATTCATTCATTGGGTACCCCTTTTCTTTCATTCATATGGCCGTTACGTAGCTTCGTACATTCATCCATGCCACATGCCATTCATTCATTCATTCATTCATTCATTCATGTCATCTCTAAAGAGCTGAGACTTTCATTCATTCGTTTGCATGGGTATGGCCTTTTCATTTCTTTTCTTTTCTTTATGACTCACTCAAAAATTTGTCTCATCCCCGGCAACGGCGCCAAAAACTTGACTCGTTCGGAAATGAGCAGCACAAAGGCTATCCCAAGTATAGGAGCATGTCGCGTAGTAATTAGGAACGAATTCCTAAATCGTCTCCACAGGGAAAGTGCTAAAAATAAACTCGTGAAAAATGGTGGGAATATTTGCGATGGGAAAAAAAATAAAAATAAAAAGTTATGATATGTACAATGGATGAAAGAGTGCAGTGAAAAGAGGATTTACTGGTCGTGACCCAGATTCATTTTGTTTGATTTGATTGGTTGAGATGCAGTGAAAATTAAAGAAATTAAATTGCAAGACAGTGAATTTAAATTGCTGAAAATTAGAAGACTGAAATTTAAATGAGCTGGAAAATTAAATGGCATAAAATAAATTGCAGAAAATAAAAGTGCAGGAAATTAAATGCAGAAATTTAAAGTGCAAAAAATTAAAGACAATAAAATAAAGGACAGTAAAATAAAAGTGCGGAAATTAAAAGTACTGAAAAATAAAATTAAGTTTGTCCAATTGATGGTAGAGACATTCATAAGTCCAATTGATTACCACAGGGATTTCTCAAGCATTCACTGTATTCGAAAATCACAGTGAATCAAGAGAAGTATATAGATAATCAACGTTTCTAAAAATACCAATCAATTAATCAAACTCACAATTATGAATTTTATTGTTGATCTAAAATAAAAGTACAGGAATTAAAAGGGCTGAAAAAAATAAAGGACATTAAATTAAAGTGCATAAAAATAAATTACATAAATTAAAATAAAAAAATAAAATAAAAGTGGAGATTACAGACGAAGGAGAACAGTTCGATAACACAGTTGGTCCATTTAGGCTCTCAACTGCATCACCGAACTCCCTCACTTCATCTGCATTTTCTCCCAAAAATAATCTGCAGACTACATCCTACTCTACTCTACTGGGCGTCTCACTCGCCTCAGCTTCTATGGGGCATCTAACCTCAGCCTCCTAACTTCGTTCATCTCAAGCCTATTTATAGGCTTCAAAAACTGCACTGTGCTCTGCACTGCTTTGCTGTTCGCTGCCCCTGTTTCCCACATGCAAAGACTTCATCACTGCTTTTTCTTTCCTTTCTTTTTTTTTCCTTCTTTTCTTCTGCTTTTCAGTGCACGTTCGGTCCTCTTCTTTCTTTTCCTTTCTTTTTCTTTTCTCCCACGTTTCCACTTCGGCCAGCTTGCTTCGTCGCCCAGCATGCATGCATTTCTTTTCATTCCTGCTGCGAAGCTTTTCATTTATTCTATTTTTTTTTATTCTTTTCTTCGCGTGCTATAGCACCAGCACCATGTATTAGAAACTGCCCAGTACGAGTGCGTCCCACATCTCTCTTCTCTTCTCTTTTCTTCTTTCTTTTCTTTCTTTTTTTTTCTTCCCGCACGTTCGGCAGCTCCCGCATGCATATTTGTTTTTATTTCTTTTCTTTCTTTTCAGTGTAATGGAAATGAGAGAGCCCGAGAGGTGGCTGGGCAGACGTGAAGGAGCGGTGCATGGAGCCTCAGACGGTGGCTGCCGACTGGTTGAAGCTGGAGCTGCTGGTCCGAAAACATGCAACGACGGAGGTTGAAGATGACTTGAATCGTGGAGTTGCTGGCCGTGCATGGTGTTCTCCGTTTCTCAACCAGCGTTGAAATGGTAGAGATTGCGGCGTCGGAGTGGTTGTGGAGGATCGCCGGCGTCGTCTGACGTTGATGGTGGGTGGAAGACGAGCATGTTGGCACGGAGGCAGCGCACGGCTACGCTGCAAAAAAATGGAACTGTAGCAGACGTCGAAGGTTGAAGATGAAGTCGACGACGTGTCGTTTTCGTCTGTTGACAAAACGGCACGTCGTTTAGTCGTAACGGTGAAATCAACTCAGAGAAAAACGACATGTCGTTTTGGTTTTGGACAAAACGGCACGTCGTTTAGCTCAGACGGCAGAAACGACTTATGGTGAAAACAACATGTCGTTTTGGTCTGCTGACCAAACGACATGTCGTTTAGCCAGCGTAGAAAATAAAAAATAAAAAATAAAAATAAAATAAAATAAAATAAAATAAAAATAAATAAAAATTAGACAAGAAAAAATAAATAAAAATAAAAATAAAACTTAAACAAATAAAATAAAATAAAATAAAATAAAATAAAGAAACTAAAATAAATAAATTTAAACAAGAGATGAAAATAAAATATTAAAAGTGTGTTGTGCATGAGAAATTATTGTCCAAATAAATCACAAGTTATAAAATCAAGCATAAACTATGCTTTTAATCAATTTAATTCACAACTTGGATTTATGCCTCTTAATCAATTTATCCATCTAAAACCAATGATAAAATAATAAAACAATTAAAAATTATTGGTTTTAAATAGATAAAATATGCAATTATGCAGCTCAATCACTTTACATTTCATGCTTTCATGGGAAAAATATCTTTTTCATGAGAAAACATATCTTTTCATGGAAAACGTCGTTTAAAAGCATGGGCTTAAACATAATCTTTCGTGGCATCATTTAAAGCATCAGTTCTTAGGGACATTTTAACATCGGTTCTTAGGGACCAGTTTTAAAACACTTTCTTCGCGTCGATCAAAGTATCGATCTGAAGCTCTGGCGGGGACCTCGAGGCTTCCTTTCTTTTCCCTAGAAAATACGTATAATAGATACATCTTATAGTCATCCATTCACATGCATACAATTAATACATTTGGGTGCGTAAAAAGGGGCTGCCGAGAAGGGGCCGTACATACTTATACTTTTCAATACTTAGCATGTTTTCCTTAAAAATGTCTTTCGTGTCCTTTCATATAAAGCATCTTTCATGATAAAAGCCTTCATCTTTCTTTCTTTCTTACATACTTTAGAAAACACTCTAGAAGAGCATGAACGTAACACTTGCCTAGACTCCATGCTACTTTCATATTATGCAGTCCATTCATGCGCGTGTCAGATGGCACCTACATGCATACATAACCTTAACGTTATTCTATATCTAGTGCATAAATAGCTGAACTAGAAATAGAGCTATACTTTACTTAGAACACTATCCTTCTATCCCGTGTCCTTTCACGTTCCTTACTATAACAAAACCCTTGGAGACCCATTACGGTCTCTATTTCTTTCAACCTTACATTCTACCTCGAGTGCTTACTTGCTAGGGTAAACCCATGATTCACCTTAGGATTAAGACACTAAGACTTCTGTCTCATTCTCCTTGTTAACCATGTTTCGACGCATGACTTAGACTGACTAAGTCACGCATCCCATTCTTAGACAGTACCTTCATCATTACCCTCATGTATCTTAGCTCACTCTACTTCTCATGACCATCTATTTGCACTACATGGCTCCAAGCCACTCTGAGGCTTAAGCACTGTGAACCCATACTTAGGACAGATTACCCATTACGTATGGTGAATCCGTCCAGCATGTGTGTTTAACCAGATAACACACGTACCTTACTTCTTTGTCCCTTAAGACCATCATTTAATACATTGGTCACAGGCTCGTATGGCGAACGCCATACTCCGTTACCAACCTTCTCATAACCCGGCTAGCACGATCCTTCATGCTAGCCGTACCTCTTTGACAGTTCATCCCAACACTTGACACGATGGGACTCTGTCCATAATTACACCTTACGTCACGCCATATAGCTCGAGACTAATCCCAAGCTACACCATGACCCTGTCACGTCACCTCACATACATCTTAACCCATCACAGCATAGCTTCATGATTGACCACGTCATTTCATGACGTTGCCTAATCATGCTTCTGCTGCACTACTATGATATTTCTTGGCCACTTAGCACATACTCCTGGCCATAAGCCAATCATATGGTGACACCCGTCGCCTTGGACTATAGCCATATCACTACTACAGCACATACCACAACATCTTATGTCACGCCATATAGCTTGAGACTATTCTTAAGCTACACCGTGACCTTGTCACGTCACCTCTGATACTTCGCTACATCACCTATACGTCAATCTCCAACTCATCACGAGTACGGTTGCTTACGTACTCCCATCACATCGTGACACCTCGTCTCGTTCCCGCTACAACACTCTTACGTTAACTCTTCACCAATCGCAAGCACGACCTCTTAATTGACCACGTCACTTAGTGACATTGCCCAGTCACGCTTTTGCTGCGCTACTCCAATACTTTCCAGCCACTTCGCACTTACTCCCGGCTATAAGCCGATTACACGGCGACACCCGTCACCTTGGACTATAGCCATACTTCACAACACAACTCCATGATTGACCACATCTCTCCATGACGTTGCTCAATCATGCTTCCACTGCACTGCTCTGATACTTCTTAGCCACTTCGCACTTATTACCGGCCATAAGCCAAATCACATGGCAACATCCGTTACCTTGGACTATAGGCCACATCTCACACACTTCAGGACACTCTTCCACAGTTCCCGACACCATACATCAAGATCTTCGCCCATCAACTACGCAATCACCTTTATCTTCGCGACACGTCAAACGGTGTATCGCTGCACCTCATGGAGTACACTCCTCATGTACTCCCTTCACAGGACTACGCCACATCACCACTATGGCACACACGCCATATGGTGCATCGCTCTACCACATGGAGTACAATCCACGTATACTCCCTTCACAGAATTACGCCACATCACCATTATGGCGCACACGCCATATGGTGTATTGCTCTACCACATAGAGTACACTCCATGTATACTCCCTTCACAGGCTACGCCAGATCACCACTATGGCATACACGCCATATGGTGCATCCCTCTACCACAGAGTACACTCCACGTGTACTCCCTTCACAGACTACGCCACATCATTACTATGGCATACACGCCATACGGTGCACCATCTCACCGCATGGAGTACACTCCTCGCGTACTCCATTCACGGCACTACACCACGTCACCGTTATGGCATACAACCCATACGGTGCATCGTCTAACCACATGGAGTACACTCCTCGCGTACTCCATTGACGGCGCTCAGCCATATCACTAATACGGTACACGTGCCGTACTGTGCATCGTTTCCTAACATGGAGTACACTCCTCGCGTACTCCATACACTGCACTAGGCTACGCCACTACTACTGCACATACACTACCACCACACTTCACAGCACAGTCCACAACACTACACAGCACACTTCCCAACTATGCCCAACACTTCACATCACAGCACGCCACATCACCACTACACAGCGAACCCTATAATACTAGCAGCACAGTCCACAACCTTGTCAACTAGCTAGCATCTAACATCTAATATAAATAGCGAGGGATAGAGATTTATACCATCGACGGGATAACCCGTGCGTCGCTCGTTGACTGTCACAGTAGTAATATCGGAAGGAACGTACGGGGTGGCTACACCGCGTACAGTGACTGTTTAGGCGTTTGGATAACTAGGTGTGGTCTGGGAAGGGCCTAGGGTGGCCTCGATGATAATGGCAAGGGGCATAACACAGCGGATCTCACCGTGTACAGTGGCGGTCAGTCACGCTCAGTGACTGTCATCACGTGCAGTGATTACCCACCACATAAAGTGGTGGTTTGGGCATAAGGTTGGGCTAAGAGAAACTGCCAGAGGAGCCGTGGAGGCTCGGTGGTGGCGGCACGGTGGTCCGTGGTGGCTAGCCGTGCACTGTGAGGGGGGAGAAGCAGTGGGAGAGTGAGAGAGAGTGTGGGGCCGTGGGGGCAGATCGAAGCCATGGGAGGTTGGGTTAGCTTCGTGGTGGCCTGAGAATGCCGGAGAGGGTGGCCACTTGCCTTGGGTGGCGGCGCACGGCGGCGGAAGAGCCTAAATCCGTGAGGTGGAGAGGGGGACTTCGGGAGGTGGAGGAGATGACATCTGGCCGTGGGTTCAAGGGAGGAGGAAGGGGGAGACCTGAGGAGTCTCGTGGTGGTGTCCGTTGGCCAAGATGGCCGCGCACGGCGGCTCTAGGTGGCTGCACAGTGAACCCGTGCATGGGTTTGCTGTGCTCGTGCATGGTGGAGGGAGGTGGCTACATGGGAGGGGCTGAGGCCGCTGGAGAGTACCGGTCTGTGGAAGGGGAGGCTGCCGTGGGAGTGGTGGCGCCGGAGGACCGCGCACGGCGGCGCTGTGGCTACTAAGCCAGTTCAGGCTTGCACAACCGAGGGAGGAGGAGGAGAGAGCATGGGAGGAAAAGGCCGGCATGGGTGAGCTCGCCGGAGGGAGAGGAGGCCGGTGGTGGTGGCAGTGAGGCACGTCGGTGCACGGCGGCGCCGGGCTGGAGCTGAAGCCGTTCGGTGCAGGTGGGTATCGCGTACTGCGTACACCAAAGGGGAGAAAGGGAGGAGAGAGAGAGGGTTGGGGAAAAAATGAGGGAGAAAGAGAGAGGGCTGCGGCTTTATACTAAAACCCGACGTCTGGGGGTCTATAAAATGGTCTACGATGACCCTTAAATACTAATTTGAAAACGCGTAAAAGCTAACTTAAATAAAAGCACTGAGAGGAATCAAGATAGAATATTATTTAAAATAATATCTCTTCATCATTTATAAAATGATGAAGTCTTACTTAAAATATTTTAAAGAGTAAAACTATTAAATTTAATTAAAGATTCCATCATTATTTAGATCACATTTATATAAAATGATTCCCACAATTATAATATTTTTGGAGCTCTTCAAAGATATTATAATTTAATTATTTAAAATATTCCTTAGTTAAATAATAATAGGAATCTTCCATTTAAAATACACATTACTTTAAAACAAAAAACTAACTTTAGAAATCACGTAATATTTTTTAAAACACGCCATCGGGATCTGGCACGCATAACGGGACTCTTAGACACTAGAGAGAGGGAACGGGCTGTCACATCAGACGTACTTGCTTACGTCAAAAGAAGGAAAGAAGGAAGGAGATGGGTGTTACAATATGATTGGTGAAATGGAACATGTTCCCATTCTCAATTCCTGAGTTCCATTGTTGATTTAATTTTGGTGAAAAAAAAAAAGAAAAAGAAGAAAAGAAGTGATGGCTTTCGATATTACAAACTATCCATGTTCATAATTCCTCCCAAAATTCCAATAAAGGGGTCTATTTATACGTGATATATACAAATTGAAGAAGCTACTAAATAGAGTGATTGGTTTTACATGTCTTATATATTAGAGCTTGAGTTGATTCATTTTTGCTCCAGTAGTTTCGATGGCTTTTAAACTACACTCCCAAATATTTCCCACCTTGATCCTAAACCCCGTTGCAACCCTTGAAAAGTCCTTATGATTCGCGTTATGCATGTGATCCTAGTGGTGGAGAATGAAAAGATATGCAAGCCTACGGTAGATCATTTCCATTGGAGAAATTCTAAATATAGTCCTCAAATAGAGGACTGCACGCGCACGCCCTTTGTGGCATAAACGAATCGTTTTATTAAGAAAAGTTTGTAAGATGTCGTCTCACTGAGGGACTGCAGATCACGAGCCCATTCTTCTCCTTCCCTTTGATTTCCCCTTTCCCCCTTCCTCCTGAACTCGATTTTTCCCCTCCCTTCCTCCTGATCTTCGGACTGTCCTACTGAGCCCTAACTTCATCCCCTTCATGCGATAGCCCCCTTCCTCCCCTTCTGTTTGAGCCCTAAACGACGAGTTCGTGCTCTTGCTGAGAAAATGCCATGACTGAAATTTGAGGTAATTGTTTTAAAAGCCTTGATGTTGGAGATGTTCAGGAATCATTGTAGTCCAATACATTAGAAATCATGCTTTTTTTTATAATTAACCTGGTGAAGATGTATTATTATTCTTTGCTCTGGGCTTCTGAGTATGGGGGGGTTGGGGTTTAGTGAAATGGTTTTGAATGTTCTGGTGCACCACTAACGTCTATATTTTTGGTAAAACATCTGAGCCCCATTACTAAGTGATCCTAGTACTAGTATTCGCACTAATTCGGGTTTGATTATTGTTGGCTTTCTTGCCCCTTTCACCACATCCATGTTGATGTTGGATTTGGTTCCAAAATTCATCTCTAATTACCCTTGGTGCATTATCCAAACTTTTGAGTTGTACTTCGATTCTGGAAAATGTTATTTTTAAAGCGTTTTTAACTTTAAGGATGATAGTAATTTGAGTCATATTGCATAGATCACAAACAAATACATCATGTATGTGTGCGTGTGTACTCATAGCATCACTCTGCATTTGACCATATGCTTGACCTGCATTATTTAAAAGATGGGTCATCGTCACCAGTCTCATGCTTGACCTGCATTTATGATAATTACAAAAAGTATGATCATAGCTTTTGGCCAAACATTGCAGTGTTGACCTTATTTTGATAACCTAATAAAAAATGTTCCTTCTATTCAGTTATGTGTGTGAGTTGGTTCTACGACCAGATGGGAGAAAAAAATTGATGTTTGGTTATCTCTGGTGGGTACATGTTATCGGCTGATGGTGGTGGAGGAGTTCAGCACAAATCCGGTGGTGGAAGAGATGAGCAGGACTCCGGTGGTGGAGGAAAAAATCTGGGTCTCGCATAGGCTATAGTGGCAAAACGGATTCTGGTTTTGAATTCCGTAGCTCTCGTTCGTGAGAGGCTGAAAGCAGGAAATTTGGGTGGAGGTTAATTTGGTCATTCACCTAAGCTGAAATGGACAAAAGACAAATATTAGTGTACGCAAGGACTGGTTATGCGGCCTATACGTAGTACATCTCTTCAACGAAATACAAATCAAGACAGATCAAATTGGTTGATAATTTCACAGTTCAATATTTAAAAACCCAATATTAACTTGGGAGGTGATTTGCAAGCAGGAGCAACTTACGCCACAATGACTACATCCTCCCCAAATACTGAAGTTTTAGGGTACGCAGCGCTATCCTCGGCTAGACAAGCTGATGCCTGGTAATGATCATCGAAAATTAATTATTTAAATTAGGGGAACAGAAATAATATGAAGTATATAAAAAAGAATTTAATACGAATAAGTGAAATCAAGCGCCATAGCTTGAGGAATAAATTTGAAAATCCTTTGAAAACAGACGATTTTGAGTTCATGCACACCCACCGAGAGTGTAACCCCACAAAACCTCCTGAGAAGGCTAAATTTTTTTTTTCTTCATACATTTTTTTATATCCTTAAACATTTTTTTTAAAAAATCACAATATCGTTAAAAAAACACTTACTTACTCATTAAGTAAAAAACAAAATTGTGGGTTGAAACTCTCGGGACCCAGTCTCGGGATCCCAAACTTTTCCTTTATTTATTGTATTTTGTTTGAGAAATTTGTTGATTAGGTAATGACTTGATAAAAAAGTTAAAAATTTAAAATTGAAAAATGTTTGTGTTTGTGGTGTTTGGATGTTGAGATGAGATTGTATGAGATAAAAATGAGATGAATCATGAGATGAGACCATCTTGCAATGCAAACAGGACCTAAGGATCTCAACATTGTAAAAAATAGAGTGTATGAAAGCTATACACTATATAATTTTACAAAAAAGATAATTAATATCCCGTTAAATATTAAATTAAAAGTAATTATTCTTAAGGCAAAATCACCTAAATTATTCAAACTAGTATATAACCCGCGCAATGCGCGGATCGCTATTTATACTGAATTTTATAACTTTAAATAGTTATTATAAGCTAATAAATGTATATCAAATATATATAAAATGGAGCATGCATATATAAAAGAGTTCATTTTATCAATAAATATTTCATGGTCAGTTTACAATATTAAAAATGTAATATATATATATATGGTTGTTCAATTTAGAGCAATGTAAAATAGTTACAATTAATATGAGACACGATTGTTCAATTAATATTTTTTCTGGATTTTTCTCCTCTTGGATGATGAAGCCTGAGATTTTTGATCCTTTTCCTTTGTATTTGAGTTGATGTCGGGATCAATGTTTACAATAGTTTCCTGAAATAAGATTAATATCATTAAAAAAGCTTATCTATAAAACATTTTACTCATTAAATTTCTATTAAAGAATAGTATAACAGTGTATTGATCAACATCTAGAACGAATTGATTGAACAATGAGAAGTAAAACCATTATAAATATAAAATCTTATAGAAAATATGATTAAATATCAAATCGTGTAATTTATTGTTACCTTTTTAATTGACTTCGATTCTATAGATTCGGGATCAAATATTCGCTGAATCGTGTAGTTTTACCGTCCATATTTTAAATTGTACTCATCAAGTCGTAGTAGGAAGATGTATTCTTTGCCAACAATTTGTTGTAGATCATTTGGGAAACCATCATCATTCTGGTCCTACACAAAAACAAATATATATGTTATAATAATGGTATATCTAATATTTAATGTAGTTGTTATACTTTCTATACCAATATCAAGTTTAAAAATATTATATTTACTATTTTCTTACCTGGTTTTGTATTTCTGTAAGTTCTTTTGCAGTTTTATGTAAGATTTTCTCAGCCTCTTTGTCAAATAGAACCGACGACGCTGACCCTGAACCATCAACCAGCTCCATATTTATCCGATACCTAAATACCGAAACGCTTATTAACTAAACTGCACATTTAATTAAAATATAGAAGTTCACGTGTGTGTTCGTGCAAATGAAAATATACATTGAATTTGTTTTGTAAAATTACCTTGGTACAATAAGTTTTGGTTCTGCCTTACATCGTTCACACCAAGAAGTTCCTTCAATGAATTTAACTTTTGTTTTGCATATAAGGCATGAACTATAATACCATCCAAATTTGCTGTCTATCTTGACAATTTTGCATAAGCACGTCACTAATATTTCCTACAATGTTAAATTGTTATTAGTTATTATAGAAAGTGTGTAATCTTAAAAGATGGTATATTATATTAAATTCAAAACACAAAATCAATACCTTTGTCTCTGCAGTCCATTCGAGTTCTTTAATTTCAGCAATTGTTTTCCTATTGTAGAATGGAAGTTCTGTATTAGATATCACCGGTTGCTCTGATTTTATGGTTCTGGCTTCCCTTTGGAAAACATCCTGCAACCTAATTCAATCAAAATCAGTTAATAGATATATATAATATGATGGTTAAATATTTATAGAATAAAAAGTAATAAATGTTATTATTACTTTTCCTGAATTCTTGATACGTCAGGAATCTCAAGGTTCATGTACAACTTTGTCGCATTTGTTGATGATAGATTAAACTCGCCTGAGGAGGAACACATTATTTCAAGTACAGATGAAACAATAATATTAATTCTTTATGCAGATTTTCCATTTCAATAATGTAAATGTTACCTCTAAATGCCTTGACTATTGTCGAGGTAACTACCACCACAGATGGTCTTGGGTTATCCTTATAAAAATCATCATTGATTTGCATTGCAGCAGACCCCCATAAAGTTGCCTGTATATATTTATTCCTAAAATTTAACATGCGTGAATCAGTCATTTTTATAAGTAATACTATTAAACAAAAAATTAATTTATCTATGATTTAACATTTAATAGATTGTACTTACTCTTCCAATAGTAACTGAATTGTCCGTAGCATGACAGGATGACCCTTTGCATTTCTTTCTTCTATGGCTCCAACAGATTCTAATCTCCCAATTACATCTGTTAATGAGATGATATTATTTTATTATGTGAAAAATAGTATTTAGACCTAAATTTAATATATGAGACGATAAAAATTTATTACATAGAAAATAGAATACTTACCAGTGAAGTATGTTTGGTCATAACAACATTCGCTATAGTTTCATAATTTGTAATGATAAAAATTTATTGCATAGAAAGTAGAATACTTACCAGTCAAGTATGTTGGGTCATAGCAACGTTTCTCAATAGTTTCATAATTTGCAAAATCAAACTGGAACTTAGGTACTGATGGACTTATCTGATTAAGCTCAGCAACCAAAGTCGTTGATGTGAAGAGAATCTTATAATTTGCAGCAACCGGGCGATACTTCCCTTTACATTCTTCAACAACAAAATTCTTTATTGCATATGTAAACCCTTCATTCAACAATGGTCGAAATCGCTGAACCAAATTTTTCCTTATACTTGCATGAATTAGAGTCCTCTTTAAAATAAAAATGAGAAGATATATTAGCTTAAATTTAGTAGTGTCTAAATAAATGTAAAATTTAAGTATGATAAAATATTTAAGAACAGCTTACATTGATATCTGTTAGTATCAAGTCAAGGCTAAAAAGCTCATGTTGATTTGCTATATTTGTTGCATCCCACATACGCAATATTCTAACTTCAATATTCCATGATTCCTTTTCAGTTGACAATTTATTCAAAGGTGTGCAATCCATATTCATCTCAGTCATTCGTACCTACAGAAATTATAAATTAGAACATGTTAGAATAGTGCAATTTTTTATATATTGAAAATATTAAATATATAAAGGCAACATAAGAAACAAAAAGAACTGAAAAATAGATGAGAATTAAATACCTTTAGGCAGATTGTTGAAGATTTCATTATATACAATATTTTTTGTACAGAAACGACCATTGTAGGCTTTCTTTGGGATAAGAACTTTTAATCCTTCTCTTCTCTTTACTCTAGATATTGCAACATATAGTTGACCATGACTGAAAACTGGTTTTTCAAGAAAAAGACCGACATGTTCTAATGTTTGACCTTGACTTTTGTTGATTGTCATTGCAAAGCATATAGAAATTGGAAATTGTCTTCTCTTCAATATAAAAGGCAATTTAGAATCGGAAGGGGACAAAATGATGCGAGGAATGAATACTTTTTCTCCAACGTGCATTCCAGTCATGATTTGTGCCTCAACAACCCATTTTGATAACTGAGTAACTATAAGTCGAGTGCCATTGCAAAGACCATTACTCTGATTTAAATTCTGAAGTAGCATTATTGGTACCCCTACTTTCAATCTCAATTTATGATTTGGAATACTGGGAAATTTCAAAGAATTTAAAAATTCTACTGGAAACATCGTTTGTTGTTCTGTAATATTGTCACCGGCTTTACATATCGAATCGAAACTATAAAATACTTGCTCATCCAAATCAATGAGCTGATCCATTATGTAGTTATTGATATCCTGCACAATATCATTTGTAGGTGCTAGAATTGCTCTTTCTCCCAAGTATTTTGAACTATCACATTTATCTCTCAAATCTGAATAGATGGCATTTACGATATCAGCAATAGGATGATTATTAGGCTGAACAATTAAATCAGGTGGTATCTCAATCATTCCTTCACTTTCAACACAACTCAAGTCACCATCACCCATTCTTAAAATCCAATTTGCAAAATCGCTTGTAGCAATATCCCCCATATTTTGGTCCAGTCTCATATTTTGAGTCATTGTAAAAACTACACAATTCCTCCACAATGAAGATCTATTAATACTTGCCTCAACTATTTGTTCTCTTTGACCATTGGATATAACTGGCAATATTTGACGGAAATCACCGCCAAGAACAACTGTCTTCCCACCAAATGGTTTTTCTACACTGTTTACATCAGTAAATCGTAAAATATCCCTCAACGAACGATCCACAGCTTCAAAACAATTCCGGTGAGCCATAGAAGCCTCATCCCAAATTATGAGACTGGTTCTTACCATTAATTCCGCAAGTTGAGAACCCTGTTTGAATGAGCAAGTTGAATTATTTGACACATTAATTGGTATTTGAAATCTTGAATGAGCAGTTCGACCACTAGGCAATAATAGAGCCGCAATTCCAGATGAAGCAACTGCAAGTACTATTTTCCCTTCTGAACGTAATCGAAATATC